>JAQPPZ010003911.1:0-84989 GCA_028583015.1 Wollemia nobilis
TTTCATATTTTAAATATAATTAAACTATTGATTTTTTATAAATAATATAAGATTAAATATTAATTTTAAAAAGAAAACATAAGTTTATATACAATAATAAATTATATTATTTTTATTTTTTTAATTATAATATTACTATATTCACATAAATATAGTATAACCAATTTTTTAAATATCCTTTTTTATTATTACAAATCTTTTTAATAAACGCAATATTTATTATAAATTAAATATCATTTTTTAATAACTACCATACAAGAAATGGATATCAATTTGTTATGTGGAATTTTAAGAATGAACTTTGAAAATAGTCAATTTCATTGGTGACATGGATAAGGCATTGAAATTTAGGAGTCATACATAAAACCTTAATTTATTGTTCTAGTTCATAGCTTTAAATTGAAAATATACCTATGCATATGTACATTTAAAATTAATTTTTTATTTCTTTAAATAAGGTTTTGAAAGGGGTGCCATTTTCCTTTACACCAACTTAGTTACCTCTCCTTATAAAGCTTATTTGGTAACGTCCGATTTAAACCTTAATGCAGGCTATAAAATCAATATGTCTCAATCATTAAATCAATGGCAAATTATAAAATTTAAAATTAAATAATTCATCAAGCATTTTCAACACTATGTTATGTTTTTATATCAAATCTTATATTTAATTTTATTTTTATTTTTCAAATTTATTTATTAAACTCAAATCTAAACCTTTTAACACTTGTCCAAACTACAATTAAAGGGTCAAACTCCCCCAAGTCCATCATGGGACTTTACTACACTTTATTGTTATTCCTGATTAATTGATTCAACATAAAGTGCTAGCTAGTTAGTATAGGTGTAAGGATTGTTAATATATATATATATTTTGTAATATTAAGAAATGGGGGTTTTGACCCCAACCTGTTAAAACAACTTCACCACGAAGACACACACTCACCCACGTCACGGTTTGAACCTTGGACCCCCCGAAGAAGAGCTAAAGCCCAAACCGTTGCGCTGCACCCCAGGTGTAGGATTGTTAATATTTTTATTTATGATTTTATCATACTTATTTACAAGAGTTTATAGTAATTTTATTTTTTATTTTTTTGTTGGTAGGTAAAAAATATTTTATTGCTTTACGGGTTGAAGGGTCCCGTCCCTATTACATCAGTAGCAAAATGAGACACTTGAGGCCTCCATTGGCAACAACTAAAAAATAGCTTACCAAATACAATTCCACCACATACAACATATCTTATATTTGAAAGACAACCCTTAATATAAGGGACACAAAACAAAAAGATACAGCTGAAGGACATACACCAGATAGTCCACCTGTCTATCCAACATCCTCTCAGGTTACTGGGATTTCTTGTTCTTTTTCTGTCGAGCAGCATCATCCTGATTAACAGAGATTCAGCTTTCCACATCCTGATTCGCTTGGGAGATAACTTCTTGAGGGAAATCTTCTTCCCAAACAATCAAGTTTTACTGATTAACAACTTTGTTAGCGAGAATGTCAACCACTTTGTTGGCTTCCCTAAGAACATGGTCGATCTGACTTTGGGGGTTATTGTTGAGGAGTAATTGGCACTCCTGAATTATATTTTGAATGTTCTTCCCCCTTGAGCTGTTGTTGGTAATGTGGCCAATAATCACAGATGAGTCACCTTCAAAGATGATTGGCTTAGGAAATGTTCTACTTTCCATGATGCTCCTCCATAGGGCTCTAGCTTCTGCATAATTATTGGTTTGGGTCCCCAAATTTTTTGAGAATGCTTTGATTATGCTTCCTGTGTGGTCTCTGATGACACCTCCTGCCCTAGCTCTCCCTGGATTTCCCTTTGAAGCACCATCAAAGTTGACTTTGAGCCATCCCTACGGAGGAGGGGTCCATTTAGCCAAGGTTCGGGAGTTACCAGTCTTATGGATTTTGCTACAATTTGTGGGAATCTTAAGGGAAGCAAAAAGAAGGGATTCCAACCCATAGTTGGAAACCTCTTCGCATGAATCAGACTACTGTTTTCGATAGCTAGGGATAGTGCTCTGTTGACAACATCTTTCGGATTCTTGGTATCCTCTTTGAATATGCGATTATTACGTTCCAACCAAATTTTCCAGACCACATGGTGAAGCATGGAACTCCATAGGAATCGAAGTCTCGAGTTTTTGAAAATTCTTGGCCATTGAATGAACATTTCAGCAACAGTCTTGGGTCGGGTCCAGCAGACCTAGAATTTGTTGATCAAAATGGATAACACATTATCGGCAAAGGGGCAGTCTAGGAGGATATGTTGTGTGGATTCCCAAGCTTTAGTATAGAGGTAGCACCTATTGGGGACTATAATTCCTCTACGAATCAAGTTATTAGTGGTCAGAATTTTGTTATGAGCAGCAAGCTAGCAAAAATGTGCCACTTTTGGGATCAACAGCTTGAGCCACACACTCTTAGCTAGAGTCTTGTTGTCATCTTTCTTGGTGCCAATAAAAGTGTTTTCTAACATTTGGGCAACAATTTTGACCGTGAATTCCCCATCACTCGACCCCTTCCAACAATGTTCATCCTCCTTCAAGGTCTGGGGTATGAAGTTAGCGTTGAAGATGCCCATGAGAATGGTGAGGCCTTTGTTAATCACATCATTCTTAATTCTAAACTAAACCTTTTTCCAACCACGGGATCCTTGGTCAGAAGTGATGAAATTGGCAACATGAGCTCCATACTTCCTATCGATGAGGTGCTTAATGGGGGCTAAGTTGGGATCACTAATGAGTGGTTCTTTTTTGGCCCACGCATCTTCCCAAAAATTGATGGTCTTACCATCTCCTAGTTGCCACCAAGATCCTTGTTGCACCAGCTGCTTAGTGTGGCTGATGGATTTCCAAAAGTGGGACCCATAGCGAGGGGTCTCTATTTCAAGGAATGAGTGTTGTTGCAGGTATTTCCTTTTGACAATGGTCACCCACTCTATTTTAGCATTTGTAACCACCTTCCAAGCCTACTTAGCTAGGAGGGCTTGATTTGTGATGGTTATACGTCGCAATCCCAGACCTCCCATGTCTTTAGGAGAGCAGACTTTATTTCGGGCTACTAAGTGAACTTCTTGTGATTAGCATTACCTGACCACGGGAACTATTTTTGGAGTTTTTTAATAGCTTCTCCTACTGTAGCAGGGATTTTGAACATTGACAAAAAGTAGGTGGGGATGCTCTGTAGGACCGACTTGACCAAAGTCGCTTTGCCTGCACTGGAGAGTAGGGCCCCCTTCCATCCTGCCAACTTCTTATGAATCTTGTTAGTGACATTGTTCCACATTTTTTGTTGAGGCCTCCTATTGAAAATGGGTAGGCCTAGATAAGATGTTGGAAAATCAGCAATGGAGCACCCCAATATGCTCGCAATCTTGGCCTGTCATATAGCAGGGGTGTTGATGAAATGAAGCTTACTTTTGGTGTAGTTGATCTTTTGCCCAGTTGCTTCCTCATAAATATTGAGAATACCCTTGATGTTTTTGGCTTCAAAGATTGAAGCTTTTGTTGTCAGCAAGGTGTCATCCACAAATTGTTGGTGGGTGATGGGATTTAAACCTGAGGCTGCCTTGATACCAGAAATCAAGTTTCTATGACAAGGATTTTTAATGGTTATGCTAAGACTCTCCGCCAGGATGATAAAGAGGATGGGGGAAAGAGGGTCCCCCTATCTTAGCCCCTTGGTGCTAGGAAAATATTCGACAACGGACCTATTCACCAGGACTGAGAACCAAGAAGAAGAGACACAATTAGAAATCAGATTTACCCAATATTCATGGAAACCAAATATGAGGAGGATTTTGAACATAAATTCTTGATTCACTCGATCAAAGGACTTATTCATATCAAGTTTCAGAAAGAAGGAAGCAGAGTTAGCATTGTAGGTAGAGTGGATCAGCTCGTGGATGGTGATAACTGATGCATAGTCATTTTACACATCATTAATTCTCAATGAATTTGTCAATCCAGGGTAGTGTACAAGGCTATCTACGGAAGAAGGGGTGAACAGGGTTATAACTTAGGTCAATCTAGAGCAACATGTCTTATTGGTGAAACCAATCATGTGGGGGATTTAGGACATTCTTATCTCTAAATTGCATAAATTAAACCTTAATCTAAGTTGCAAAAATGGAAACTAATCATTAACTGCATAAATGAAATCCTAATTACAATTGTAGAATGAGACCTAATTATGTTGCAAAAATAATAGTTGCAAAATTAGAAGTCTGATTATAATTGCAGAAAAGAAATATATTTACTTTTATAGTAATGGAAACCTAATTATAGCATAGAAATGAAACCCTGTCAAGGCTCTGTAATAGAAGGTTGTCAATCTTCTGTGTAGAGGTTGACAACAAAACATAAAATGCAAGAAATTATAGAAAACAGTAAATTCTGGAAATGATAGTTTATAATAAATTGAAAGCTTTGCTGAAAGTGGAGATTACAACCAAACCATTAATCACAAGATTAATCTAAACATAAAATAAGCTAAGATTGCAAATACCATTAGTTGTTTACAAAGGAATGAAATGACAAGTTCTACAACTCATTCTGCTGCAGCAAAATTAGAATAAGAACCTGTTGTTAGTCCTCCTCCTAGGTTTGGAAGTAGCCAGCCTCCTTGTCCAGAAGAAGGTATGAGTCTCTCTCTCTCTAGATCTTACTCACACTCATTTACAAACAATATGAAATAGAAATAGTACACTTTATTGATTCAAGAACATGATTACAATAATTCTATTGAAAACTTGTTACAGGATTGTAACAGTCACTTTTCTGATTATTGTCTATTTTCTCCTATATTTCTCTACTCTTTGCTTTCTCTATCCTCTACTAGCTCAACTTGAACGGGAGCCATATTTATAGATGTCCTAAGATATACTGACAACTGAGAATATCTCAAAAGATCTAATCCTATTATGTTGCAACAATTCTTGGTTTTATCCTAGAAGAAGATCAAACTTGATCTTTTCATAAATGGTGGCTTTGGTCGGCAAGGACGACAAAGTCAGATGGGAGATATTTTTCCTTACCCTTTTCAATCTTTATTTCTATTTTTCCAACGTCAGAAATCGGTCAATAAGTCAAAAAACACATTTTGTTTTCATTCCGAAGATAAGTGGCTCATTTCGAAGAGACTGCAATTCTCATTCTGAAGATCCGCTCATTCCGAAGACACTATGTTTTCTCATTTTGAAGATATCTGTTCATTTCGAAGAGACTTCAGAATGAACAAATGTGTGCTCTTTAAATGATTTTCTCTGCATTTCTCATGTTGGTTATTTCTCAGGATCAGATTCTAATGGTCTTCATCTCTTTCCATATGTGAATTCCATGCATTGCCATTCATTGGCAGCTGGCTGGAATTTACATGGGAAAAACTAGTTTTTGTTGCACAATAATAGTTTACTTGCACTGTTGCCAGATTTAGGTAAAATAAATTCTTAAGACATATCAAAACATGATTAGTGAAATGCTGCTATCAACCTAAGCATATCTCATTTAGCAAGTCATAACAAAACAACATAAAACTTATGCAAAAAGTCGTAAAAATCGAATATAGTATTTCAGATACATTTATCATGCAAATAGTTAATACACACCATATTGAATTAACTTAACTAGCATATTAGATTAAACTTAAGAGTTTATAGGCAATTTCAGTGTTCAAAACATGTTATGATTGAGGCATTTCCAAGCCTTATCATTTTCCCTCCAACTTATATTAATGCATGTCCTCATGCATTATGTTGGGTTATGGAATCACATATTTCCATGTTCAAATTCCATGACCTGTAGAACAACTTTTTGCCTATATAATACCCCCTGTTCTCCTGAAGGTTCCTGAGCCATTCTTCAAACTGTTCATCAGGTTGGGCATCTTCTTCAAAGTAGAATGGAACCGGAGTGATGATGGTTGGAGGTCTAAATCGATACCTATCCAATGATGTTGCATGATTTCAATCAACTGTATTACTCCTCCTGCCCTTCTTCTGGACCATTCTAAGTTGATGGGGGAGATGGGTTCTCTTTTCTATAAAGACATGGAAAGTTCAGCCCATCTATTTCTACAGACTGATAATGTTGGCACAAAATTGTCATTATAGAAATTTTGGAATCTGGTCACATAGTCCCTCAAGTTTGTCAAGTACATTCTCTTTACATCATCTCTGTTCATCATGGTGAAGTGTTGTATGGTGATAACTGGGTGATTTGGCTAAATTGCTCTGACTAACAATTCAGCTCTTGTTTCAATTTCTTTATTCTGCATTTTCTCCTGGTCCCAATAAACTGATTCTGCAAGGTGGACATGAATGCCCTCAATTGAACATCTCCAATGTAGATTTGAGGATGAAATTCTACTTCTTCTGGATTAAAGAAGTTATGTAAAAATAGTTCACATAGGATATTTTTCTGCTCAATAGGGTTGTCAAAATATGCTTCCAAGAAATCTGTAGTTATGTCCAATTTATATGGGAGACCTAAGCTAATCCTCATGACCTACCATCTAAGGTATTTCTCCTTCAGAATAAGACTGTAAAATCTGGCTGGCCGTTTGAATTAGACTAAAAATTCAGCAATTTGAAATAAATCAGACACTTTTTCTTTTAATGCCTGAATCTCTGTTTCCTTTGCCTCTAGCTATTTTTTTTCTAATTTGAATTGTTTAGTATTAGTGGCAAGCTTCTCATATCTAATCACCCAACTGGCTATGTCTGCATTGTATTGTTCTAGGGACACAATATTAGGTGGTCTAACTATAGGTGGAACTCTAGGTAGCAGATCTACTTGAACCCCTTTTTCTACCACTTCTACTAGTTGATCATCTGTCAATAATTCTACCTGTACCCCCTTATCTGCTATTTCTATTGGGTTGTCATCAAACAATAATTCCACTTGCACCCCCTTATCTGCTATTTCTACTGAAGGTGTAACAGTTTGAAATACAGGGACATCAATAGAAGGAGTACTTAATTAAACAGTTTCATGCTGCTGCTTGGACTGTTCCTGTGCTGGTGACTCATCTCCAATATTTTTTTCTATGCTCTTTGCCAATTCTAAAACATCTTCAGAATGAGAAAGTAATGCTTTAGAAGGAGAAGACACTTCTTCAGAATGAAAGGGTGCTACTTGAGAATGAGCACCTATGTTTTCCTCAATAGAGTCATCCACCCTAGATAAATTCATAAGCAATTGAGCCAAATCATCCTCATCAATGGATATAGTTGGCTATTTTTTAGACTATGACAACCTTTTTCTCAATTTTGCCACTTTCTGCTGTAACTCTACAATTTTTCTTTCTCGCATCTCTATGATGTTTTCTCTCTCTTCAATCCATCTGGTTTGTGTTTTGACAACACTCCTTGCTGCTCTTAGCTACTCTGTGATGTCTTCCTCCTCTATTTTTGCTTCTGAATCAGATGTAGATAAGTCAACTATAGTTGGCTGCTCAACAATTATCTCTTCCTCTGCAACATTTGTCTGCTCTTGTTCAGGAGGCTCTATGAAACTGTCTATAATTGCATCTACCATTTCTATGGCCTGTTGAACTGTAGCCGCCTCCAAGCTATCCTGCCCAGCCTCTTCCTCAATTATCTGTTTAAGCAATTCTAGAAAGTTTTCAGACGCTGGTTGTATTTCTATGACATTTGGACTGCTTTTTCCACCTTCTTCTATGACCTGTTATGTCATTTCCCTCAAGTGGAGTTTTGTAGACCTCCTAGTTCTAGATGCAAACTTCTTATTTTTGCTTTGTTTTCTGGTGACAACAGGGGTCGTGGGGACAGTTTCAGATGCTTCTGTTTCCCTTGTTGTTTCTTCCCCTATTGGGCTAGGTGCTTCATTGCCTTGTTATGACAAATCAGTAACAACTTCAAAAAAATGGACCTTCTTTTGTTTTTCGATTTTGCTGCCAGTTTCAGACCTTCTTTTCTTTTGTTTCTTAGCTCGTGAGGTTGAAGGTTTTGGAGCAAGGTGTTTTGTTGTTGCTACTGGGTGTGTTTCTTCCTCTGCAATAGCCTTTGCAACAGTTTTTGTTTCTTCTTCTACAATAGTCTCTACAACAACTATTTCTTCTTCTACAACAGCCTCTACAGTAGTTGTTTCTTCTTCTGTAATAGCATCAACAACATTTGTTTCTTCCTCCTCATCCTCATCTCCAAAAATTACATCATTTAGGGTAGAGTAAAACCTATCAAAGATCCTAGGGTTTCCTCTTAAATGGTGCTGGAAAACTAGTTTGATGAGACCATGGTGGCAAAGGCTCCCTTTTCCTTCCTGATATATTTTTGCCATGTTTTCCAATTCCTGGTGCAGGTATAGGGGAAGATTTACCCTAACTTTTGGCTGTTGCCTACCATGTCTGAGATGGTTTAAAAATTTTAGATGATGCCCCCACGATTTATAAATTTGTTACCATGGGCACTTCCGGTTCCTGCTGCCCTTTTTACCCCCTTGCATGTGTTAAATGTTCTGGCTCCCTATCGTTTTCTTTTAGAAATTGATTAACTATATTTACCAATGTATTTTTGCCAGACCTATAAATTGGAAGACCTTCTAATGGCAGCTCAGTAATTTGACTCAAAAATGTAGGGGTTACCTTAATGGTCATGTTGTTAATGTGTGCCCGGTTTTTTCTGAATGTGTGGGTGAACATGCCAACCAAATATTCAGAGGACCCATTAAACTTATCCAAAAATGACATAAGCCCTGCATCTTCAAAAATCTACAACACTTTTGGATTTTCTCAGAGGTGGGTGGTATCTGCTGGTTCCATTTTCATTTTTTGCCCCATTTTCCTATCATGGTACGTTACAAACCACTCACTTCTGCTGCTATTCCTTTGTTGGATATCTAGTTTTTGGTGTTTGTAGATTTGTAGGGTTTGGTTCCAAGTTTTCAATTGCCCTATTTTTGTTCTTCGAAATGAATCGTAATTAGAGCACTGTACCTCGTAATAATTTTGCATTAGCAAATATGTCTTCAGAAAGAATGGTGGCACGCATTTCTATTTTTGCTCCAAACACATGTCCACCAATGGTTGCACAGATGTCCTTACCGTCAGATCCACCTTACTCATTTTTTTAGTTTTTTTGTTTTGCCTGCGGACTTTCATGTGCATGTTTATTAGTATAAAAAAAAATGGTGGCATACTGTTGGTCACATCCCCCATGATTCTGGTACTTTCTAAATGGGTGTAAAAACAAACCACATCCTAACTGACACGTGTTCATTTATCGTATGCAACCAAAAGAATTTTTACTTCATCGTATTTATTTTTTTCCTTAGATGCCACATGGAGATGTTATATTGAATGCTCTTTTCGAATATTATGATCTATTGCAAAAACAAAACCTCATTCCGAAGATTATGATTTTCAAAGTTAAATCCTCATTCTTAAGATAAATCTTCATTTCGAAGATAAATCCTCATTCCGAAGATAAATCCTCTTTTCGAAGATAAATCCTCATTCTAAAGACAAATCCTGCTGCATTTCGAAGACAAATCCTGCTGCATTTCGAAGACAAATCCTGCTTCATTCTGAAGACAAAGCTTCATTCCGAAGATGATGCTTCATTGTGAAGGCAAATCGTCATTCCAAAGACAAAGCTTCATTCCGAAGACAAATCATCATTTCGAAGACAAAGCTTCATTCCGAAGACAAAGTGCAACATTCATTCTACTGTCATTCCGAAGACAATTTCAATCTAAAGACAATACAACAATTTTTCTGAAAAAGATAGCAGGCACTGTTTTTGGTATTCTTGTTTTGAAGATTAGGCATAAATCAATATTCTCATGTTCAAAACATGTTTTAAGTATGCCAACTCTTATGGATACCTTTTATGCTAATGGTTAATTGTTATATACTATATACCAATCATTTACAATGAAGAAATGTAAGAAATATATACCTGACTAAAACAAGTTAATGCAAGTTTTGAAGAATGACTGCCTTTGTTGATGTTCTACTGAGATTTTTTGCAATATTTCAAAACAAGTGTAGTTGGTGAATTTGTACAATGATGGTTCAGAAATTTTCAAGATTATGCATGCCAAAAAACTGGTTTTCATGTATACCAACCCAGTAGTGCCTTAGAAAAGGTTTTCACTGCCGAGTTATTCTTCTTCTTTTTTTTTTAATTTTACCTCTCATTTTCTCTCTTTTTTCTTGATTTTTTTTTTGATTCTGACTATGCCCATGAAGGAATTCATGATTTCCCTGAAATCATGCCCATGAAGGAATTCATAATCAAATTTTATTCATCTTTTTGTTTTCTGCTTTTTTTAATTTTTTTGTATTTTTCTGTTTTTTTTCTTAAAATCCAGGAGCATGCTGATTGTTTTGAAGTGGAAGAGAAAATTTCTTCCACCTGTTGTGTATCCAAACTGTCAAGCTGCTGCAAGAATTCCTCTTTAGTCAGATGTGTATGGTACACCCTGAGGCGATGTCCATTCACTACCAACTTTCTTTGTGACCCATCAATAGGAGATAAACGAGCTGCTCCATTGTCAAATACCTCTTCAATTCTAATTTCCAATGTTGTGTGCAGTGTTTGTAGCTCAAATTCAATAGGTAAGAGGGGCTTTTTACCAAAGAATAGTTCATAAGGTGTATTACAAATTTGAAAAAGACCAAAGGACACCAAAAATTCAAAATTTTGGAGTAAACTTCAAGTTGGATTTTGAGGATCCAACACATGATCCAACTGGGACAGGTGATGAAAAGACTCTTAAACAATGAATCACATGAGAACTCAAAAATCTCTAGTAGACCACAAGGACTCAAAAAATAAAATAATCACCTAAAAAGAACACCCTAATAACCTAAAAACTAAAAACTTTAATCACCTAAAAAAAAGATTGAAACACTTTTTTTTTTAATTACTTGAGAATTCCAAAATCTCTAGTAGACCACAAAAACTCAAAAACTTACCTAATCACCTAAAAGGGACTCCTTAATCACCTAAAAAGTGAAACCTTAATTACCTAAAAAGGACAATACTTGAAACACACTTTTTTTGTGGCTTCTCAAGTCGTCAGTCTTTGAATGATACAATTTTAAATGTTGGCTATTGATAGAAATTGAAAATTTCACACCATCCAAAGTTTGCAATTTGTAAGTATGCTGGCCTACATTTTCGATTTCGGCTCCCATTTCACTTTTTCACCATGTTTATCATTTTTGCACTATTTTGTGAGCTTGCTCAATCATCTTCATTAATGCATCCTTTCTATCTTCTTGTAACTTTGCAATTTTATCAAGTTTTCTCTACAAGACATTTGGATTTTTATGATTCTAAATAAGTAAAGATACAACATGACTTTCCACCTAAGGGGGTAGTAAAGCACTCTCACCATATACTAGTTCATAGAGAGACTTTCTTGTGCTTCTTTTGATAGATATCTTATCAGCCCATAAAGCATACTTCAGCTCACTATTCCAAATTCCTTTGTTTCTGACTAATGCTCTTCTAATTCTTGTGATCAAATTCTTATTTGAGGATTCTACTAAATCATTCCTTTGAGGATAGTAATTTGCAGAATAAGAAAGCTCTATGCCTAGCAAGAAAATTCAATCATCTCAAAAGAAGTGAAGTAGTTACCATTATTTGTGAATATCTTCTTGGGAACCCCAAATATTGTCATTATGTGCTCTTCTAAAAACTTGATGACCACTTCTATAGTGTATTTCTTGAGAGGTACTACTTCTACCCACTTGGTAAAATAGTTTGTTGTTGTAATGATCCACCTATGACCTCCAAAAGAATTGGGGTTAATCTCACCTACGAGATCTATTCCCCATTGAGTAAAAGGAGCTTTTACAATCATTGGCTTCAAGGGTATGGCTGGAAAATTCTTCTTTCCTGCAAAAATATTTATGACAACTTCTAACAAACTGATAAACATCTTTAAATAGGGAGAGCCAATAATAACCAACTCTCATGATCTTGTGAGCCTTTGGAGCAAAGTGACCTCCACAAAATCTAGAATGATATTCTTTTAGCACTTGAGAGACCTCTTTCTCAAACAAACAAAGAAACAAAACACCATCTGGATGCCTCCAATACAATCTACCTTCTTGAATATAAAACCTTTGAGCCAATTGCTTGATAGAACTTTTATTTTAGGGCATGTCTCCTAGAAATGATAAGCTTTGAAGGAAAAAGATAATGCCATCATACCACCCGTAATCAAAATTATCAATTGCTCTTGCTTCTTGTTGTTCATCTACTACAATAGTGTTATTCATAGCCTCACCTTATTTGTTAGCCGAGATAATTTGCCAATTTCTATCTTCTAACAATCTGCATCGCTTTGAATTCCACATCATACTGCAACAATTTAGCCATCCACCTTGCAAGACTACCTAAAGGTTCAGTTTTGAGTGAAAATATCTTTAACAACAATGTAACGGATATAGGCTATTACCTTATTGGACCTAAACATACACTTGAAATGATCCAATGCTCTGATTAATTCATAAAAGTGTTTTTCTAGCATAGAGTATTTTATTTTAGGACCCTTCAATCCTGTACTCATAAATGCTATAGGCCTTTCATTTTTCTCTTCATCCTTCTAAGCTAGAACTACAGCAGTAGTGTGTTCTAAGGTAAATGTTTAGATCATGAAATCTCTAGAGTAATGAGGGCGATTAAATATCGAAGCTCCAAGGTTGTTGAACCATTCTCGAGCATCCGTATCTAAATTTTGAAAGAATAATCTAAGGACAACATCTTCATCATCTACCTCAAGACTATCCATGGAAAATAAAAAATCCCTAATATGATCTTCACTATTCACAACATTATTTCCCTTGAAATTTAGGTAAGTACTCAAACTCATAATCACCAAATAAACCTGACAACGCTAAAATTCTAAATCTACACTTCAATCATTCTAATTATGGGTAATATGTCTTCAATAATTCTAATTATGGGTAATATGTTGAACCTCGAGTGTTCTATTACCCGAATGTTCTTCTATTACCCTTGAATGCATTATATTTAAATTCCGTAAAATCTATTAAAATCACATACCTTAATTAACCTTAGGAATTAGCCACAAAAATGCATACTATAATGTTATTGCTTATCCAATTATATTATTTACTAAAATAAATAAACAAGAGAAACATATTTGCTTGAAATGTGATAAAATAACAATTCCACAAAAATACATACTATAATGTTATTGTTTATTTAATTTTATTATTTACTAAAATAAATAAACAAGTAAGAGATACATATTTACTTGAAATGTGATAAAATATTGTTAGAAATCTCAGTAACAAAATCTCATTTTGCAAGACATTGTACTTCTTGGACTAAAATATCACTCCACTAATTATGGAAGAATGTTTCAATGATCAACCTCAACTTCTAACAAAAGTAACATTCTACATCATATGCACTATCTTGGGTTGGCACATCAATTAAAAGTGTGCCTCTATAATTATGCACTCTCTTTCACCTAAGCATGTTTTAGGCAAAACCAAGGTTGATTTTTGCATGATGCTATGAGGACACTAAATGATGTGTGACTGAATAGTTAATAATATTATGACCGCTCCTCACATATTTGTTTGGCTGTAAATTAAAACAAATGTGTTAAAAGCAGGCTTCTCAAAATTGCTAAGATTAATTTCAAGACCCGAATCATATATGTACCATCCACATTGGCAACTCATTTTAAATAGTTTTACCCAACTTTATAAACTTAGAATAATGAATATATTTAAATAAATGATATTTAACTCAATCGATTATATTCCTCAACTTTCAAAGAAGAGACCCAAGTTCAAATCTTGCCAAGCAATACATGCATAATTGTCAAATGATGTGGTCATGATGTTCTATGGGTGGTCAAGAAAGGAACAAAAATGCACATCATAAATCCAAAAGAAAAATAATCTTGCAACTGGCACAATAGGTAAGCACTAAGCACAAATAGCACAGAAATGCACATCATAAATCCGAAAAAAAACAACATGAAACTGAAATTTTGACATTAAATGTTCAAAGAATAAAACAACAATTAAAATAGTTTGACACTATTAGAATACATATGTTAAGAGGCCCAATCTTTCGCATAGTGAGTATTAACTAGTAATAAACTGTGTATGTGTAGATGCAACACTCAGCTTTGCATCTGGAGGAGTAAACAGTCTAAAACAACCACAAAGACTATTAATCAAGGAGGAAATAAGATAGAACTCTCATAGTAACATTATTTTAACAGTTTCATAAGAAAAACGGCTAAAAAAATTAAATGTCTATAGCTCGGAAAAAGGAAAGAAAAAAAGTAAGAACAAAAAAATTCACACTAAATAGTATACATTAAAAAATTCAATTACTTTAATAAAACTCAAACAAAAAAAACCTGACAACAATAAAATTCCAAATCTACACTTCAATAATTCTAATTAAGGGTAGTATGTTGAACATGAGTGTTTTATTACCCTTACCCTTAAATGCATTATGTTTAAATTCCATAAAAACTATTAAAATCACATAATTACCCTTACCCAATTCCATAAAAACTATTAAAATCACATACCTTAATTAGCCTTAGGAATTAGCCATACATGCATTATATTTAAATTCCGTAAAATCTATTAAAATCACATACCTTAATTAACCCTAGGAATTAGCCACAAAAATGCATACTATAATGTTATTGTTTATTCAATTATATTATTTACTAAAATAAATAAACAAGAGAAACATATTTGCTTGAAATGTGATAAAATAACAATTCCACAAAATACATACTATAATGTTATTGTTTATTCAATTTTATTATTTACTAAAATAAATAAACAAGTAAGAGAAACATATTTGCTTGAAATGTGATAAAATATTGTTAGAAATCTCAGTAACAAAATCTCATTTTGCAAAACATTGTACTTCTTGGACTAAAATATCACTCCACTAATTATGGAAGAATGTTTCAATGATCAACCTCAACTTCTAACAAAAGTAACATTCTACATCATATGCACTATCTTGGGTTGGCACATCAATTAAAAGTGTGCCTTTATAATTATGCACTCTCTTTCACCTAAGCATGTTTTAGGCAAAACCAAGGTTGATTTTTGCATGGTGCTATGAGGACACTAAATGATGTGTTACTGAATAGTTAATAATATTATGACCGCTCCTCACATATTTGTTTGGCTGTAAATTAAAACAGATGTGTTAAAAGCAGGCTTCTCAAAATTGCTAAGATTAATTTCAAGACCCGAATCATATATGTACCATCCACTTTGACAACTCATTCTAAATAATTTTACCCAACTTTATAAACTTAGAAAAATGAATATATTTAAATAAATGATATTTAGCTCAACCGATTATATTCCTCAACTTTCAAAGAAGAGACCCAAGTTCAAATCTTGCCAAGCAATACATGCATAATTGTCAAACGATGTGGTCATGATGTTTTATGGGTGGTCAAGAAAGGAACATAAATGCACATCATAAATCCAAAAGAAAAATAATCTTGCAACTGGCACAATAGGTAAGCACTAAGCACAAATAACACAGAAATGCACATCATAAATCCAAAAAAAACAACAATAAAACATGAAACTAAAATTTTGACATTAAATGTTCAAAGAATAAAAGTTTGAAATACAGTGTAACAGTTTGAAATACAGGGACATCAATAGAAGGAGTACTTAATTAAACAGTTTGAAATACAGGGACATCACTAGAAGGTGTACCCCCTTATTTGCTATTTCTACTGAAGGTGTAACAGTTTGAAATACATGGACATCAATAGAAGGAGTACTTAATTAAATAGTTTCATGCTGCTGCTTGGACTGTTCTTGTCTTTGGTGACTCATCTCCAATATTTTTTGCTATGCTCTTTACCAATTCTAAAACATCTTTAGAATGAGAAAGTAATGCTTTAGAAGGAGAAGACACTTCTTCAGAATGAAAGGGTGCTACTTCAGAATGAGTACCTATGTTTGCCTCAACAGAGTCATCTACCCTAGATAAATTCATAAGCAATTGAGCCAAATCATCCTCATCAATGGATATAGTTGGCTATTTTTTAGACTATGACAGCATTTTTCTCAATTTTACCACTTTTTGCTGTAACTCTGCAATTTTTCTTTCTCGCATCTCAATGATGTTTTCTCTCTCTTCAATCCATCTGGTTTGTGTTTTGACAACACTCCTTGCTGCTCTTAGCTACTCTATGATGTCTTCCTCCTCTATTTTTGCTTCAGAATCGGATGTAGATAAGTCAGCTGTAGTTGGCCGCTACGGCTTATCTCTTCCTCTACCATTTTCCTCTTTTTTTCCTCCCTCTATGGCCTGTTGAACTGTAGCCGCATCCAAGCTATCCTGCCTAGCCTCTTCCTCAATTATCTGTTTAAGCAATTCTGAAAAGTTTTCAGACATTGGTTGTATTTCTATGACATTTGGACTGCTTTGTCCACCTTCTTCTTCTATGACCTGTTCTGTCATTTCCCTCAAGTGGAGTTTTGTAGACCTCCTAGTTCTAGATGCAAACTTCTTATTTTTGCTTTGTTTTCTGGTGACAACAGGGGTCGTGGGGACAGTTTCAGATGCTTCTATTTCCCTTGTTGTTTCTTCCCCTATTGGGCTAGGTGCTTCACTGCCTTGTTATGACAAATCAGTAACAACTTCAAAAAAATGGACCTTCTTTTGTTTTTCCGTTTTGCTGCCAATTTCAGACCTTCTTTTATTTTGTTTCTTAGCTCGTGAGGTTGAAGGTTCTGTAGCAAGGTGTTTTGTTGCCGCTGCTAGGTGTGTTTCTTCCTCTGCAATAGCCTTTGCAATAGTTTCTATTTTTTCTTCTACAATAGTCTCTACAGAAACTATTTCTTCTTCTGCAATAGCCTCTATAGCAGCTGTTTCTTCTTCTGTAATAGCATCAACAACATTTGTTTCTTCCTCCTCATCCTCATCTCTAAAAATTACATCATTTAGGGTAGAGTAAAACTTATCAAAGATCCTAGGGTTTCCTCTTAAATGGTGCTGAAAAACTAGTTTGATGAGACCATGGTGGCGAAAGCTCCCTTTTCCTTCCTGATATATTTTTGCCATGTTTTTTAATTCCTGGTGTAGGTATAGGGGAAGATTTACTCTAAATTTTGGCTATTGCCTACCATGTCTGATATGGTTTAAAAATTTTAGATGATGCCCTGATAACAGTACATACTGCCCTTCACAGGTTAGAAATTTGATTACCCATGTGGCCACTTCATCCCAGGGTTCCTACAGGCTAGCCATTTTTACCCCCTTGCATGTGTTATTATGTGTTAAATATTCTGGCTCCCTATCGTTTTCTTCCAGAAATTTATTAACTATATTTACCAATGTATTTTTTCCAGACTTAGAAATTGGAAGACCTTCTAATGGCAGCTCAGTAATTTGACTCAAAACTTTAGGGGTTACCTCAATGGTCATGTCGTTAATGTGTGCCCGATTGTTTCTGAATGTGTGGGCGAACATGCCGACCAAATATTCAGAGGACCCATTAAACTTATCCAAAAATGACATAAGCCCTGCATCTTCAAAAATCTACAGCACTTTTGGATTTTCTCAGAGGTGGGTGGTATCTGCTGGTTCCATTTTCATTTTTTGCCCCATTTTCCTATCTTGGTATGTTACAAACCACTCACTTCTGCTACTATTCCTTTGTTAGATATCTGGTTTCTGGTGTTTGTAGATTTGCAGGGTTTGGTTCCAAGTTTTCAATTGTCCTATTTTTGTTCTTCGAAATGAATCGTAATCTGAGCACTGTACCTTGTAATAATTTTGCGTTAGAAAATATGTCTTCAGAAAGAAGGGTGGCACGCATTTCTATTTTTTCTCCGAACACATGTCCATCAATGGTTGCATAGATGTCCTTACCGTCAGATCCACCTTACTCATTTTTTTAGTTTTTTTGTTTTGCCTGCGGACTTTCACGTGCATGTTTATTAGTATAAAAAAAATGGTGGCATACTGTTGGTCACATCCCCCGTGATTCTGGTACTTTCTAAATGGGTGCAAAAACAAACCACATCCTAACTGACACGTGTTCATTTATCATATGCAGCCAAAAGAATTTTTACTTGATCGTATTTATTTTTTTCCTTAGATTCCACATGAAGATGTTATATTGAATGCTCCTTTTGAAGATTATGATCTATTGCAAAAACAAAACCTCATTCTAAAGATTATGATTTTCAAATTCAAATCCTCATTCTTAAGATAAATCTTCATTTCGAAGATAAATCCTCATTCCGAAGATAAATCCTCTTTTCGAAGATAAATCCTCATTCTAAAGACAAATCCTGCTGCATTTCAAAGACAAATCCTGCTGCATTTCGAAGACAAATCTTGCTTCATTCTGAAGACAAAGCTTCATTTCGAAGACAAATCATCATTTCGAAGACAAAGCTTCATTCCGAAGACAAAGCTTCATTTCGAAGACAAATCATCATTTCGAAGACAAAGCTTCATTCCGAAGACAAAGTGCAACATTCATTCTACTGTCATTTCGAAGACAATACAACAATTAATCTGAAAAAGATAGTAGGCACTGTTTTTGGTATTCTTGTTTTGAAGATTAGGCATAAATCAATATTCTCATGTTCAAAACATGTTTTAAGTATGCCAACTCTTATGGATACCTTTTATGCTAATGGTTAATTGTTATATACTATATACCAATCATTTACAATGAAGAAATGTAAGAAATATATACCTAATTAAAACAAGTTAATGCAAGTTTTGAAGAATGATCGCCTTTGTTGATGTTCTGCTAAGATTTTTTGCAATATTTCAAAACAAGTGTAGTTGGTGAATTTGTACAATGATGGTTCAGAAATTTTCAAGGTTATGCATGCCAAAAAACTGGTTTTCATGTATACCAACCCAGTAGTGCCTTAGAAAAGGTTTTCACTACCGAGTTATTCATTTTTTTTTTTTTTTAATTTTACCTCTCCTTTTCTCTCTTTTTTCTTGATTTTTTTTTTGATTCTGACTATGCCCATGAAGGAATTCATGATTTCCCTGAAATCATGCCCATGAAGGAATTCATAATCGAAATTTATTCATCTTTTTGTTTTCTGTTTTTTTTTATTTTTTTTATTTTTTTTTTTTTCTTAAAATCCATGATCATGCTGATTGTTTTGAAGTGGAAGAGAAAATTTCTTCCACTGTTGTGTATCCAAACTGTCAAGCTCTAAAGAATTCCTCTTTAGTCAGAGGTGTATGGTACACCCTGAGGCGATGTCCATTCACTACCAACTTTCTTTGTGACCCATCAATAGGAGATAAACGAGCTGCTCCATTGTCAAATACCTCTTCAATCCGGTAAGGTCCAAGCCATCTAGTTCTTAGATTTCTAGGGAAGTCCTTATAGCGAGAATAAAATAATAAAGCCCAATCTCCTTGTTGAAGTTTCCTCTGCTGAATGTGATTGTCATCCCATAACTTCCTCTACTCCTGAATTACTTCAGTTTGGTGCAGAGCATCCAACCTAAGTTCATCTAATGCATTCAGCTACAAAATCTTGTCTGTCTGTGCCTATGACAATTCAATTCCAATTTTCAATGTTGTGCGTAGTGTTAGTAGCTCAAATTCAATAGGTAAGAGGGGCTTTTTACCAAAGACTAGTTCATAAGGTGTATTGCAAATTTGAAAAAGACCAAAGGACACCAAAAATTCAAAATTTTGGGGTAAACTTCAAGTTGGATTTTGAGGATCCAACACATGATCCAACTAGGACAGGTGATGAAAAGACTCAATAGGTCTTTGGTCTTTTTCAAAGAATCACATGAGAACTCCAAAATATCTAGTAGACCACAAGGACTCAAAAACTAAACTAATCACCTAAAAAGAACACCCTAATAACCTAAAAACTAAAAACTTTAATCACCTAAAAAAAGATTGAAACACTTTTTTTTTAATCACTTGAGAATTCCAAAATCTCTAGTAGACCACAAAAACTCAAAAACTTACCTAATCACCTAAAAGGGACTCCTTAATCACCTAAAAACTGAAACCTTAATCACCTAAAAAGGACAAGACTTGAAACACACTTTTTTGTGGCTTCTCAAGCCGTCATTGAATGATACAATTTTAAATGTTGGCTATTGATAGAAATTGAAAATTTCACACCATCCAAAGTTTGCAATTTGTAAGTATGCTGACCTACATTTTGGATTTAGGCTCCCATTTCACTTTTTCACCATGTTTATCATTTTTGGGTTCCCAGTATACTATATCTCCTCCCTAAAAAGGTTTACCTTTGACTTTATTATTGAACAATTGCACTATTTTGTGAGCTTGCTCAGTCATCTTCATTAATGCATCCTTTCTATCTTCTTGTAACTTTGCAATTTGATCAAGTTTTCTCTACAAGACATTTGGATTTTTATGATTCTAAATAAGTAAAGATACAACATGAATTTCCACCTAAGGGGGTAGTAAAGCACTCTCACCATATACTAGTTCATAAAGAGACTTTCTTGTGCTTCTTTTGATAGATATCTGTAGACACCAAAACAGCACCATTTCGATTAAGTGATTACAAACATTGATCACATTGATATCACAGCTTTTAGGGCAGCCCTTAGAGGTCAAATAATGGTCTTAACCACTTGCACACATCGAGATTAGAAAATGAGCAGAGCAAAGTCGGTCGTTCTAGAGCAAACTTCAAACTTCTTAGCCTTCTTCAAAACCTTCTTTAAGCCAAGCCTTTTGTCAAAAACCAGCGGGCCCAAAGCGTCGCGATATCGCGACACTTTGGGCCCCGCAGCGGGCCCAAAGCGTCGCGATATCGCGACACTTTGGGCCCCGACTACGGGCCCAAGCGTCGCGATATCGCGACACTTTGGGCCCCCACCAAGCGGGCCCAAGCGTCGCGATATCGCGACACTTTGGGCCCCCGACAGCGGGCCCAAGCGTCGCGATATCGCGACACTTTGGGCCCCGACCCACGGGCCCAAAGGGTCGCGATATCGCGACACTTGGGCCCCGACAGCGGGCCCAAGCGTCGCGATATCGCGACACTTTGGGCCCCGACAAGCCGCCCAAAGCGTCGCGATATCGCGACACTTTGGGCCCCGAGCCGACACGTCACTAGTCAAAAGCATGTAGTCAACTATCTAAGGAACGACCGCCATGTGGCACCCTCTACGTGTCCCTTCTTGAAGAAAACCCCGTGGGTCTGTAAAACGGTGGATTTTACGACGAACATTAATAAGACAAGCGGTTTAAAAATATCCGTCCGAGGCCACGCCTCATAACTGCGATCCGTCGTCGAGCCATGTCCCATAATGGCCCGATAAGGATCAAATCTGAGCGGCCCTTACGGATTTAGGGTTTCGAACATTAATGTTCCCAGAAGCCGAACCCTCCATAAATAGAACCGGCTCGATACGTAAAGTCAACGAAGTATTTTTCTGGAAACGTAACGAAGTGCTGTCTAAACTGAATATCCGACTATATTCATCTGAACTTGCAATTCCGACATTGGATTACTTTAATCCATCAATTCGACGACAACTCTTGCTTTAGAGATTTTGGGCCCATTCCCAGTGGGTTGGCGCCGAGATCAAGCTTACGGGTCGGCCCGCTTGGGGCATCCTACGCATTTCTTCGCATGCTTTGGTTAAAAGCGATATATGTTGTTTGCGAAAGTTTTAAAATAGCTTATGCTTATGTTTTAAAATATATATCTTTCGGGTATATTGAAGCAGAGTTCAAGTTTTAATGCTTTCAGAATACATGCTACCTTCAAATATAATTAAAACAGTCTATGATTCCATGATATATGCTGTTTTCAATTATGTAGGTTGTTTTCCGTGAAAGTTGCGAGGTTACGTAGAACTATTTTATTCACATATTTGACCAACCTTTACATGTATTTCTCATGGATTTTAAAGTCAAAAGTTCTATTTTCTTACGCAGGTGCTACTAACAGTTGATTGTTTCTCTGACCATAGGAAATACAGCAGCAAGCAAAGACTCACTTACACCAGGCGCAACACTCTCGCCATCCGTTTCAAATGTGGGCATGCGAAAGAGATCACCGTTCATCCGGTGTAACTGAAAATATTTAATTAAAGAGATTTATTGTAACGGGCTAGAATCTTATTAATAAAAGGGGCTGTGCTCCTGTTCTTTTAATTTGATTGTATCCGTGTTATTTCACGTATAAATCTGGTTTTATTTTTATTACATCTGAACACTGTTTTCTTTATTCCGGAATCAATATCAACGGTATCAACAGAGGAAATATCCAGCACAACGGAAGCTGAGACCCCAAACCTACCAAACATGGAATGGACTCGGGAAGGACTCCCTTCCCTCCCTCCGAAGCATCAACAATCACCGTTGAAATGGCTAGTACAGGCACGGGGAGTACATAGTGGATGTTGTGGCAACGCCCGCATTAGAGTCGGTCCAGGATATGGGAAGACCTCGCCTTCCCATAGGAATTGTTCCCCTAGGTCACCCACCCAACCGGACAAATTTTGTGTATGGGGGCCTTGATCATGGTCTTGAACCATGTCAGAAAAGGAAGCAGATGAAGAACCTTTTGTTGAAAACATCAATTATATGTCAAACCCACAATTTGCCCTCAAATATCTCGGCCAATGCCATTGGCATGGATACGGTAGGAGTATGAGCAAGGGATGCGTCTCCCTTGCCAACCAAGATATCGATGCCATATGACAAGTCGGAGTAGGGTTCAACCACCCCTGCCCTTGGACATCTTGGTTGAAAATATGCAAGACCTAGAAATAGGCAACAAGGGGGGATTGACACTAGATCTCTATGCCAACCCAAAAACAGAATTTACATTGGGAGATTACCTCCCATGGTCACCAAACACCCTTGGTAACAACAGTAATCCCTCTCCTTTGCCAGAGAGAGGCGAAAGTTCGGATACCCATCCCCAAAAGAATATCAATGGTGTCCGGACATCTTTTCAAAGCCGTTCCCCTTAGAGATTCCAGTTGAGTCGACACAATGTCAAGAGAGTCAGGGCCCTCCACCAAAATTGGAACAACCGCGATGGGACCAGATTAACTTATTGGAGCAAGGAGAGTCCTCAACATCGCCAGCAATAGTCGCTGAAGAGAATGAACATTTTCGAATCTCTGAAAGTGACTCAGAAGATGAGACTGAGATGGACTATCCCAGACATGCGCGATGACATTATCATGCTTTAACTCATGAAGATCTAATGGGACAGATGGGCATACGATTAGGGCATGAATGGTGGGTTGACCCAGCAGGGTGGGACCTGATCTTGGATCCATGGCTCCACATTCGCGATGAGCACCGTCCACCTCGAGACCCTATCATAACAACAGTGCCGAGGGAAGACCCTGTCCTCCATTTGGCACATAGGGCCGATCCGTTCGTGCCCGTTCCCATAGAGCCAAATCCAGAGTATAGGGAATATCTAGAAAAATCAAGTTATCATACCCGCGGTAATGGAGACCAAATTCATTCCATCCACATGATCTCCATTGATTTGACCGCACCCATCCGCAATCCGGCCGATCCAGCACAGTCATTGCATCTCGACATAGATTCCATCGACTGGGATCGCGTCAATTCACCCCTCTCACCAACAGAGTACTGGCCTTTCGGTGAAATGCCTCATTTTACCCCAAGGACAACTCAGGATATTTTTCAGCTGAAGAGGAACCTGAGGTTCCAAACATAGATCTAAATTCAGCTAATGATATCCATTTGATCCCGACTCCACATCAGTTGGAGGACGGATCCCACATGTCAGTCGAGGAGACGACTGACGTAGACATCGACACAAATCCACTGAATCCACAAATTCTCAAGCTGGGGGTAAGCCTTTCCCCCAAAGAGCAAGCCGATTACATTGCCCTTCTCAAAGAGAAGAAGGAGGTTTTTGCATGGTCATACAAGGATATGCCAGGACTAGACCCGGCCTAGTCACGCATAATTTAACACTTGATCTGACAATCAAGCCTATTAAGAAAAAACTATGCAAGATACACCTACAATGGCCTTGATGGTCAAATATGAATTACAAAAATCGTTGGATGCACAATTTGTCATCTGCGTGGATTATCCGCCATGGTTGTCCAACATGGTTCCCGTCGAAGCCCGACGGGAGGATTCGCATATGCACCGATTTTCGAGACTTAAACAAAGTGAGTCCTAAGGATGATTTCCCCTTGCCAAGCATCGACGCGTTGGTAGACGCTACAACAGGTCACGAAATGCTCTCCCTAATGGATGGTTTCTCAGGATACAATCAAATTCGTATCAATCCTGAGGATCAACTCAAAACGGCATTCACAACGCCTTGGGGAACATTTTGTTATAAGGTCATGCCTTTTGGCCTTAAAAATGCTGGTGCCACCTACCAACGTGCCATGACGTATATCTTCCACGATTACATGCACAAAACTTTGGAAGATTACATGGATGATTTATTAGCCAAGTCTCTCGCGCGCTCAAATCATATCGGACTTAAGCAAGATCCTCGATCGCCTCATGGAGCATAAAGTCAGACTAAACCCCAAGAAGTGCGTCTTTGGCGTCACATCTGGAAAACTCTTGGGTTTCATAGTCTCAAAATGAGGAATCGAGGTGGACCCAAAGAAAGTCAAGGCAATCCTTGAAATGGTTCCCCAACCACAATCAAGCCTCAGAGTTCAGGGAATGGTCGCGTTGATTAAACACTTCATAGCGCAATTATCTGATAGGTGCCGACCCATGAAAAAATTATTGCACAAGGGGGTTACATTTCATTGGGATGACAAGTGCCATCGACCTTTGACGAGATCAAACAATACTTGGCTTCGCCGCAATTGGCACCACCTAGGCCAGGAGTGCCATTCTACTTATACATCTCACCATCGAGGTGGCACCGGGCGCCATGCTAGCCCGGAAGAATGAACTTCACAATGAACAGGCTACATACTATCTTAGCCGCACTCTGGTCAGTTACGAACTTAACTATGCATACATTGAGAAACTTTGCCTGGCAGTGGTGTTTGCTACCAAAAAGCTACGCCACTACATGCTAAGCAACACTACGTATGTTGTGTCTAAGGAGAATCCATTGCGATACATGATGAGTCGTATTTATCATAGTAGTCGCACGACGAAATGGATCATGTTGTTGACGGAATTTGACATAGAATTTATTGGACAAAAATCTATCAAAGGATAAGTCATAGCCGATCAACTAGCAGAGGCTCCTCTTGAAGACAATCAGCCTCCCGGTCATAGAACTACCCGATGATGGGGTCTTTCATGTCTCGGAATCGCCAGATTCCGATGAGCCTGAGTCACAGGCCGACATAACCCTATTTTTTGATGGTTCTAAGTGTGAGCAAGGTGGTGGTGCGGGAATTGTATTCTTCACACCGCAGGGTGCTCCAATGCCCCTGTCATTTAAATTAAACTTCCCGTGCACCAACAACAACGCAGAGTATGAAGCCTTGCTCCTAGGTCTTTAGACAACAATCGCCATGAACATCAAAAGACTGAACATCTTTGGTGATTCGCTGTTAATAGTCAATCAAGTCAAAGGGGTATATCAATGCAAATGCCAGTTTTGAAGGCTTATAAAGCCCTTGTGGACAAATTCCTAGTAAAACTTGAGTGGTATGACATCGAGGCACTCCCTCGATCATCAAACCGTTTTGCGGATACAATGGCCTCCTTGGGGTCATTAATTCCGCAGGACCTTTCTGTGATATGACAACCATTCAAGTCAAAACCTTATCGCAATCCGCGATGGAGCGTGCAAGCTTAGACTCGACGCCAAGAATCCACATGATACAAATTGAACCATCCTCGGATAGGTTCTCTCGAATCCGAGATCATCTGAAACACGCCAACTGGGGGTCCTTGTTCTCCCCTACTCCCATTAATAGCAACACAATACTATTCTTGCAGGTTCTATCCCATTCAGCATTTTCTAGGGATGAACTTCAGGAGGGATTGGCTATTCATACTATCGAGGTTTCTGCTCAACAGGACTGGTATTTACCCATTCGAGACTACCTCAAGTTAGGTAGTCTCCCACTTGATTTGACTCATGCCGCAAAACGAGCACTCAAGCGGAAAGCGGCTAAGTATGTCTTGATAGGAGACATCTTGTATCGTCGCAGCCTATGAAGGAATCCTCCTTCGTTGCTTGGACCAAGAAGAGTCCACTTGGGCACGCCCAAGCGCACGATGGTACATGTGGTGGCCACTTCAGTGGAATGGCCATCGCAAAGCGCATTCTTCGCATGGGCTATTATTGGCCATCTTTAGAGCGAGATTGTTGCACCTATGTCAAGAAGTGCGTGAAGTGTCAACATCATGCCAATCTAATGCACGTACCTTCTCGGGCCTTGCGCATACCCACCGCTTGGCCGTTTTCGCAATGGGGCTTTGATCTCATTGGAAAGATCTCCCCTGTGTCGTCAGGTCGTCACACGTTTATCATAACGGCCATAGAGTACTTCACCAAGTGGGTGGAAGCAATTTCGCTTACCTCTACGATAGGACCCCGCATTGTGGAGTTCATTTTACATAACATCATATGTCGTTTTGGTATTCCATCCAAAATAGTCTCGGATAATGGGACACCTTTCAAGAACAAAGACGTGCGTGCTTTGACCACAAAGTACAAGATTCAGCACAGCTTTTCAACACCTTATTATCCACAGGCGAATGGACAAGCAGAGGCGTCAAACAAAACGCTAGTTGCCATCCTTAAAAAGATCGTCGTAGACAGTCATAAGGATTGGCACATTCAAATCCCACTTGCCCTATGGGCATATCGCACTAGCATTCGGACGCCCATTGGGGCCACTCCGTTTTCGCTCGTGTATGGCTCCGAGGCAGTCATGCCTCTAGAGTTGGAGATTCCTTCCCTGCGCATATCAATGCATGAGTTCATAGATGATGATTCCGCACGGCAGGCCCGGTTAGACCAGCTTACGTTGCTTGACGAACGACGCGTTAATGCTCTCGAGCATTTACGCATTTATCAAGAGCGACTTAAGAAAGCTTACAACATGAAAGTTCACCTTCGGGACTTTCGCGTTGGTGATTTGGTTTTGAAGGAAAATCAACAAAATTCCAGTTTGCCATCCCACCTAAGGGACAAGTTTGCATCAAATTTGTTAGGTCCGTATGTCATTGATAGTAAAATCGGACCCGGGACATACCGGTTAGCTTCATATCTAAAGAGAGCCATATCCCAAAAGGCTCCAAGGATTCTTAAAATTGCTTGGTCAATCCCCCAAAATGCTCCAAGGATTATCGCAATCGCTTGGTCACCCCAAAAGCCCCAAGGATTCTTGCAATCGCTTGGTCAAACCAAAATGCTCCAAGGATTATCACAATCGCTTGGTCAATCCCCCAAAATGCTCCAAGGATTATCGCAATCGCTTGGTCACCCCAAAAGCCCCAAGGATTCTTGCAATCGCTTGGTCAAACCAAAATGCTCCAAGGATTATCACAATCGCTTGGTCAATCCCAAAACGCTCCAAGGATTTCCACAATCACTTGGTCAAAAATCATGAAAATTCAAAAACAACAAAAAAATCACCAAAAACAACAAAAATTTGCATCTCATTTCTAGGCATATTCAAATTCATAAAATAGACAGTTCCTCTCGCAATTCATCTTCATATTCACCAAAATCAATTCATCAAAAATACAAAAATACATAGCTGCATCCAAGCATTGCATCCATACATTGTATATTCATGGTCGTATAGGTCAAAGGCACCATAGGTTGTCATGGTTCTACTAGTCCATCTTGTTCCACACTGTTCCATTTTACAAAAACAACAAAACATCATGCACTTTACCACACCAGAGTCAGTGGTCTCTTAATGTATCAAGAGTTTTTCGTGATTCAGTCATCATTTTGCTCTTTAGCACTGAAATGTATCAAGTCAAACAGATTTTACGAAGGTAGAGTTGCACTTGCAATACACCTTGTTACGTAACATCCCAACACAAATTAAAACACATAAAAATTCCCGAGTTGTGTGAACGAAGGATGAAACCTGCACAAGAATCCAGAGTTACCATAAGCGAAACGGTTATCTTGCTCATCCCCCGTGCGAATGACCCCAAGAATGCTGAGAGTTGGCAAAAGGACAAGCGTCCTCCCTACCCAATTCCCTAAGAATCCCAAAGTTGCAAAATGTCAAAAATTTGCAAAATGTCAAAACTTCAAAATTTGACAACCTACAGTGCACATCTCAAAAAGCACAAAGAATAGTGATTATCGTCACTCCATATCCCTTGCTCAAGAGAAAAGAAAAACAAATCAAAATAAACAGTGATTATTATCACTATAACGAGCAAGTATCCCAATACAATTGAAAAAAAGAAGGGAGTTGACCTTGAATCCCTGGAACTCTCAGCATTCTGACAGGTCATGAGGCAAGCCTCAGTACCGGTTTGGTTGATAGCCTATCGATCACTGGCGGTAAACTTCTTGCATGACGATATATCTGTCACATTAACTTGTGTACAGATCAATGTTTGCATGTGGATGAGCTAGCTTATGGTATCCTGGAGAACACCGCATATTAATCTAACTACATACAACAAAGGAGTTAGTGGAGCTAATTAGGTGATCCTCAGTACAGGTTCGGTTGAAAGCCCATCTAGCACTGGCGATATCCTGACAAATACCACATAAATGAACTCAATTGCACACACAGGGATGTGAAATAACTTGGTTAAAAACAAGTCCGATTCATACCTTGTTCAAAAGTCTTGTAAGATAAAGTACAATCATGGCTAGTAAGCTCAAAGTTGTCTAAGTCTCAGAAAACCTTTGCTACATTGCTAAACCAATTGCACTACTTTTCATCCTTGCAATACCATTAGAAAATACAAAAAGAAGAAACACCACATTTGTACATAGCCAAATAATGGAGTTCTAAACAGTCTATGGTGCCATAACCAACTCTCACCAAGTCCATACATCCATTTCAGTTCTGCATATCACATGCATTTGCATTCCTCATGCATCCATCAAGCAAAATCAACATACAACATTGGTAATTATCATACCATATGCATCCATCCATATCAAGTAGCATGCACCCATCAACATCAACCATTATGCATAAAATCATGACATATACGTAAAGAAAGAAAATCAAAACAACAAAAACATCACAAAAATGCAACACAAAAAGAAGCAATAAGCATTGCCGGACACGAGTGCTCTTGCACTCAACCTCTTGGCATAGGAAATCGATGTCGGGGCTCAAATTCTCATCCTCCTACTTTCCTAAGAAGGCTATCATAGCTGGACCGCTCCACGGGAAGACGGGTTTTTGATGATTTCACCCCATTATGGCATCACCAGAAGGGTTAACACCCACCAAAAATAGGTCCAAATGTCGGGAGATTACACGTGCTCGAATGGAAAAACATCTAAAGCCACCCTAACCTAAGTCATCTTGGGTCAAGCGACTCGTCGCTTTTCTCATGAAGGTCATTCCCTCATCGATTCGTCGCTTGAGGGGGTAGTCACACTTAGTCACCAATCAACAAGCACACACCCAATCAAGGCAATGACATGCATTCAAAGAATCATTGACAAAGACAATCACGCTCCTGCTTGGGGCAGTAAACAAGCAATCATTAAATTGATCAAATACTTGGCATTCCCGAAGCATGAACACAAGGTTCCCTTGTGGATAAAAGGTTGCGCCCTTTGCCTAATCATGACTGATCAATGTCCAAGCTCAAGTCACACCTCACCAAAACAGGTTAACACTTGAAATCAAATTCCTTAGCTCGTCGAAGCAAGGATTCAAGAATGCATGCCCTTTCCATACTTGGGGCATTAAAAGTTGGTTAGGTTACCAAGAAACCCTAATCATTAGTGCTTTGGTCGTATATTTTTGCTCAGCACTGCGTCACCCGCAGCGCTTCCCAAAAAGGGGCATCTGTAGACACCAAAATAGCACCATTTCGATTAAGTGATTACAAACATTGATCACATTGATATCACAGCTTTTAGGGCAGCCCTTAGAGGTCAAATAGTGGTCTTAACCACTTGCACAGCAGTTCGGAAGATCGAAAAATGAGCAGAGCAAAGTCGGTCGTTCTAGAGCAAACTTCAAACTTCTTAGCCTTCTTCAAAACCTTCTTTAAGCCAAGCCTTTTGTCAAAAACCAAGCGGGCCCAAAGCGTCGCGATATCGCGACACTTTGGGCCCCCACCCCAAGCGGGCCCAAAGCGTCGCGATATCGCGACACTTTGGGCCCCACCCAAGCGGGCCCAAAGCGTTGCGATATCGCGACACTTTGGGCCCCCACCAAGCCGGCCCAAAGCGTCGCGATATCGTGACACTTTGGGCCCCGACCAAAGCCGGCCCAAAGCGTCGCGATATCGCGACACTTTGGGCCCCGATCAAGCCGGCCCAAAGCGTCGCGATATCGCGACACTTTGGGCCCCGAGCCAAAGCCGGCCCAAAGCGTCGCGATATCGCGACACTTTGGGCCCCGAGCCGACACGTCACAAGTCAAAAGCATGCAGTCAACTATCCAAGGAACGACCGCCATGTGGCACCCTCTACGTGTCCCTTCTTGAAGAAAACCCCGCGGGTCTGTAAAACGGTGGATTTTACGACGAACATTAATAAGACAAGCGGTTTTAAAAATATCCGATCCGAGGCCACGCCTCATAACTACGATCTGTCAGTGCGAGCCATGTCCCATAATGGCCCGATAAGGATCAAATCTGAGCGGCCCTTACGGATTTAGGGTTTCGAACATTAATGTTCCCAGAAGCCGAACCCTCCATAAATAGAACCGGCTCGATACGTAAAGACGACGAAGTATTTTTCTGGAAACGTAACGAAGTGCTGTTAAACTGAATATCCGACTATATTCATCTGAACTTGCAATTCCGACATTGGATTACCTTAATCCATCAATTCGACGACAACTCTTGCTTTAGAGATTTCGGGCCCATTCCCAGTGGGTTGGCGCCGAGATCAAGCTTTACCGGGTCGGCCCGCTTGGGGCATCCTACGCATTTCTTCGCATGCTTTGGTTAAAAGCGATATATGTTGTTTGCGGAAGTTTTAAAATAGCTTATGCTTATGTTTTAAAATATATATCTTTCGAGTATATTGAAGCAGAGTTCAAGTTTTAATGCTTTCAGAATACATGCTACCTTCAAATATAATTAAAACAGTCTATGATTCCATGATATATGCTGTTTTCGATTATGTATGTTGTTTTCCGTGAAAGTTGCGAGGTTACGTAGAACTGTTTTATTCACGTATTTGACCAACCTTTACATGTATTTCTCATGGATTTTAAAGTCAAAAGTTCTGTTTTCTTACGCAGGTGCTACTAACAGTTGATTGTTTCTCTGACCGTAGGAAATACAGCAGCAAGCAAAGACTCACTTACACCAGCGGCGGCAACACTCTCAGCCCGTCCGTTTCAAATGTGGGCATGCGAAAAGAGATCACCGTTCATCCGGTAACTGAAAATATTTAATTAAAGAGATTTATTGTAACGGTAGAATCTTATTAATAAAAGGTTGTGCTCTCTTTCTTTTAATTTGATTGTATCCGTGTTATTTCACGTATAAATCTGGTTTTATTTTTATTACATCTGAACACTGTTTTCTTTATTCCGGAATCTCATGCTTTCAATATCTTATCAGCCCATAAAGCATACTTCGGCTCACTATTCCAAATTCCTTTGTTTCTGACTAATGCTCTTCTAATTCTTGTGATCAAATTCTTATTTGAGGATTCTACTAAATCATTCCTTTGAGGATAGTAATTTGCAGAATAAGAAAGCTCTATGCCTAGCAAGAAAATTCAATCATCTCAAAATAAGTGAAATAGTTACCATTATTTGTGACTATCTTCTTGGGAACCCCAAATATTGTCAATATGTGCTCTTCTAAAAACTTGATGACCACTTCTATAGTGTATTTCTTGAGAGGTACTACTTCTACCCACTTGGTAAAATAGTTTGTTGTTGTAATGATCCACCTATGACCTCAAAAATAATTGAGGTTAATCTCACCTACGAGATCTATTCCCCATTGAGTAAAAGGAGCTTCCCTCAGGGTATGGCAAAATTCTTCTTTCCCCCAAAATATTTATGACAACTTCTACAAACCGATAAACATCTTTAAACAGAGAGAGCCAATAATAACCAACTCCATGATCTTGTGAGCCTTTGGAGCAAAGTGACCTCCACAAAATCTAGAATGATATTATTTTAGCACTTGAGAGACCTCTTTCTCAAACAAACAAAGAAGCAATACACCTCGGATGCCTCCAATACAATCTACCTTCTTGAATATAATACCTTTGAGCCAATTGCTTGATAGAACTTTTATTTTAGGGCATGTCTCATAGAAATGATAAGCTTTGAAGGAAAAAGATAATGCCATCATACCACCTGTAATCAAAATTATCAGTTGCTCTTGCTTCTTGTTGTTCATCTACTACAATAGTGTTATTCATAGCCTCACCTTATTTGTTAGATAATTTGCCAATTTCTATCTTCTAACAATCCGTACTTTTGAATTCCACTTCATCAACAATTTAGCCATCCACCTTACAAGATTACCTAAAGGTTTAGTTTGAGTGAAAATATATTTAACAAAAATGTATGGAATATAGGTTATTACCTTATTAGACCCAAAAATACACTTGAAATGATCCAATGTTGTGATTAATGCATAAAATTGTTTTTCTGCATAGAGTATTTTAGTTTAGGACCCTTCTTAATCTTGCACTCATAAAGGCTATAGGCCTTTCATTTTTTCTTCATCCTTCTAAGCTAGAACTACAGAGTTGTTCTAAGGTAAATGTTTAGATCATGAAATCTCTAGAGTAATCGGCAATTAAATCAAGCTCCAAGGGCTTGAACCATTCTCACATCCGTCTCTAAATTTAGAAAGAATAATCTAAGGACAACATCTTCATCATCTACCTCAAGACTATCCATGGAAAATAAAAAATCCCTAATATGATCTTCACTATTCACAACATTATTTCCTTGAAATTTAGGTAAGTACTTATGATCTTTACCAGGGAGGGGATTCAAATTTGTAGGTAACACAAAAGCTCTATATCTACTGGTCCTCCATTGATTAACATTAGCATTGGAATTTTGATTGACATTTTGATTGACAATTTAATTTGCATTAGGAGCTTCCATATTCACTATAGGTACTTGGTTTACAATAGGAGAAGATTGATTTAAACCAAGATTTGGGCTAGAAAAAAAATGAAATTGAAGATTTTCTATGAGACTTGAAGAATACCTCGAGATTTGACACTCTAGCAAGCACTTATTTACCACTTCTTCTTGTAGATGCCAGATCCAAATCCTTTTATTTTTAGATTTTCGAGTTCATTCAGAGTCGCCAATATAGATGTGCAAAGAAAGAACAATATCTTCAACAATATTTGGGCCAAGATTGCTCAGCCTAATATTTACTCAATTCTAAGAAATTTCACTCCAAGAAAGACTATGAGAAAAACAAACTCAAAATTATACTAAGTCTTCCTCGAAAATGGTGTCAAAAATTGTTGGGGGAAATTCCTACACCCTTAATAGTTTTGTCATGCTGCAAGACTTCTCTAATCTAATCAGTACTATGGATTATGGTGGATCCACATTTTTCTTAGGAAAAGATTATTCTAAGACTCTAATAGATCGAGTAGGTTAGGAAACCCCAGAGGTGAGCCTACAATATTTCTTATATGCTCATGCTCATCCAAATTTGCAAAAATAAAATAAAACTACAACATAAAATTTGACCAAGTTTGAAAGTAACTCCCAGCTAGTGCTTCAATCTATAGACTGGTGCCTTATCCATTGGGTAATTGTAGCTAGACTTAAAAATATGATGAAGGTAAAGGGGAAGAAGATAAAACTGAGCTAATCACATCCATTTAAATAACGTCACATAAATGATTCAACATGCTAACGAAAGAAAATAACATTTACACATTCAAGTAATGTAACATGTAAATGGGAGAACACATAAAATTGCATATAGAACTATTGAAAGGAGAAAATAAGATTACATTAAACAATAGATTATTACAATGGGAGTCTGATCAAAATAACCATATCTCACTGAACTAGTACAAAAAAATTCTCCATTCAAATGATGTAATAAAGAAATGCAACTCTTTGTTCAAATAATGTAACAAAGAGCCTCCTAACTTCCAACCTCAGATACTATAAATGATGCAAAAAATTGATGATGTTTCCTATTGCAATAACTCTCTTAAATATCTTGATCACTTGGTCCATAATTGCAAAAAATGTAACTACCTTGATGATACCCATAATTGGAAATGATCCACAATAGCCACTATCTACATCACCTTCATTGTTTTTAGGGTTTAGGATTTTGAGGTTTTTTTTTTAGGTTTAGGGTCTAGGTTCCCCTCCTATTTTACAATGTGAGAAACCCTAAAACTAAACCCTAATCTTAAAGCCCTAAAGATAAGAAAAATTTGTTTTGGACAATTTGCCATTTTCATCCAAAAGCAACCCTATTTTTAGTAAGTTGCCAAAAATACTTGGATGGACCTCAAAATTAATACACATTATTGGATCACCCATACTGATCCTTCTAAAAAATATCAACATGTACTCATGTCTAAAAAGTTTTAAATTTCAGAATTTCTTTTTTTTTTCAAATTTCTAAAAAAACACAAAAGTTTGTTTTGGAGCACTAGATGAAGGAATTAGGGCCCAATAAAAGACTAAAAATCCACCCTAGCCACTAAGGTTGTTTATCCCATTCATTTTGCTCCTCTTTATCTATCTCCACATAAAATTTCAAGTTGATCCAGTGGTTGGATCAAAAGTTATACCCTCTGGAAGATAGGTCTATTGGAGCCAAAATTAACTCAACATCTGAAACCCCCAATTTAAATTTTTGGTTTCAATAAAATAAGCAAAACTTGCTAGCCTCTATTGCATTTTTTATCTAAGAAGTTGACTTCCATGTGTTTAAATTTTTTTGAAATGGACCATAAGCTATTTTTGCTTTGAATTTATATTATGACCATTGTTTTATCATTTGAAAAATCATTAAGGTCAAATTATGTAAGCATCCAATACCATGGTTAAATCATAAAAATACCCGACTTTAATGTGAGGATCATGACCCGTGAATCAAATTTAAAGCCTTCTTTTTAATACATTTATCATAATAATTGGACCTAAGCCTAATGAGTAAACCCCTAAGTCCTAAGGTACCTATTGGAACCATTTCTTGCATCCATAGAATTCGATGCAAGAAACCGTTTGAAACCAACGAGCTATTACAGGCTTTGGTCAACCTACCTCTTCATTCTAATTTAAAACAACTATTTCTATAGGAGAAACTACATAATGTGTAAGGAAACCCCAACGGTAATCTTATGACTTTACGATTATTACACGCTCTAGATTAGAATTATATTATATGCATTAATAATGATCAAACAAATAAAATAACCAATTATTATGCCTTATGTAGACCGGTGCCTAGATTCATTGGGTTGTTATAGCAATTTAACAACGTTTTTAATATGAGAAAGAAAGAAAGAGATTGAGAAATAATCGACACTATCATGTCCATTTGAACATCATAATAGGCGTAACAGTTGGCCAATGACATAAATGTACGTAACACATTCAAATAATGTAATACATTACATAGTAACACACAAAACTAAGATAAGGAATTAACAGGAATGAAACCCAGAATTGTATTGATTTTTTAGTTAATTACATGTAGAGTGGGCTTTTAACTCTATTTTTCTTAAAGAAATGTATCAATACAATGAAGAAAAATTGTTCAAATAATGTAACTGGTCTCTCCTACCCTCCTTGTTCCAATATGGCAACAATAGAGTCTCTGAATCTCAGGATCAATAGGATAGGAAATAATCTCAGCTTCTTGAGCATTTTCCTATCAAAATCCTACACAACAAAGAGAAGAATAAGGGATGGCAAATAAAATAGACACAAAAGGGAGATACAACAACACAACTAGCAGGGCACTCAAGTATATCTCTTAGAAAAAATGCTATCTAATGCTTGATGCAAATTCTGATCGTAGTTGCTTCCTTTTGTAGCCTCTGGTTCTTGAATTTGTTATTTTTGGTACAATCTTGGCCTTAAACCTGTCGCTATCTTATTTGATTTCCAAATTAGTACAACTGGCTCGGCTCTGGATTTCTTGTTACAATTTACTCTTAGATTGAAGGGAGCTCTTGTGCTAGATAGATTCGGTACACTTATTTTTCTTCTTTTGCTTAGTTATGCAATGCATATATACTTAGGTATATTCTGCTACTTCTTGCTTACCCTGGTCAGGTGGATATGCAATGAAAATTTGACCTGGCAGCCATAGATCAAGATGACGAAGGATGGACCCAATGTGATGGTGAAGGGAAGAAGTGGTGTGCTAGGGTCCGAAGGATGGGATGATGTTGGTTACATGGTGGTTACGAGGGAGGATAGAGCGAAGGGGGTGGCTTCGTACAATGGATGGTGGTGATATGGCACTATGTGGGGAGAACGATGGGGGCGTTCAAGAGAGAATACCTAAAAAGAGGGAGGTAGTGATAAGTAGGAGGAAGGAGGGAATGGAAAACAAGATCTAGAAGCACATATACGTAGCTTCTCTAACTATATACTACGTCGGAGTGTCCCCTATGTAACTATATTCCATCAAAGCACGAAGTGAAAATACGAAGCCATAACTTGCTTCTTCGTACGCTTTCTTCATCTTTTGAAGTTGTAGAGTAGGAAACGACTATACTCATGCATTGTGCACTCTATTATTTTTCTTTGTGATGCTTCTTTAACTGCCCTTCACTATCCCTTTTATAAGTTGAGGACCTAGGCATGAGCTCGTTCAAAAAGGTTTATTTTATTTTATCGTATGATACACCATTATCTTCATAATCTGATCCTCGGCTTGAGCATCAAGATTTATTTTTGGATCAGTCTGTATTAGGCTCGTCTCGATACCATATACTAGATTTTTTTTTACTGTTTAAACCTTTCATTCCTTGGTCATTACCTGATTCTATGGTGTCCATTGGCTTTTTATTGGTATTATGCATTTTGCCTTACTGCAATGATTTTGTTTTTCTTCGTAGGGCTCCCCCTTTTTTCCTTGGCTTAGTGTATGTTCTCGTAAACTGGTAATCGCCTGGTTTTTTGTATTGATCCTTGTTTCAGGTGCCTTAGGGAATGACCACCCTCTTTTGGGATATATGACCGTATGATTCGCTCACTGGGATGCAGACTTATGGGATTTTTCAACTCGTGATTACCTTTGGACGTAGATATGCATTGGGCATCCTGGCTTGATAATTTCATACCTATAAAAATGTTAGCCTTGTAATATCGAAGGTACGTGCCAATAATGATCATGCATTTATAAAGGATATCTTGGCATTTTTCTAATTAATCAACCTAATAATAAGTGTTAGATCAAGGATTCCATCCTATTACATTTATTAATATTTGATTTAAAATTAAGTTTGGGTCGTATCCTTATGTTGAATACTAGTTATGAAAGAAATATCAAACTATTGCTTAACTTTCATTTTAATACACACTTTTAATAATCATATTACCTCATAGATGGGTTACCGTTCGATTAATTATGTAACCCTACGCTTCCATTCGATCAGTTCTTAACGTCCAGGTAGATTGGCCAAGCACAGCCGTCGAATATGGTTAGGATTCACCACGATCATCAGATTTGTTAGATCTAGATTTTTTTATCGACCGTTGATCTCCTCTAATGATCTCGATTCAAGCACAATCGTTAGATTAAATCAGGGATAGGCATGACCGTTCAATCCCCTTCTTAAAGGATGATACCTTTGACGGAGCACTACTATCAAATCTTTCTTGGTACAAGCACGACCGTTGGATCGATCAATGATGGTTGCTCTTGTTCTTTGTATGGATCCGATTATATCATGGTCGTTAGATTTAGATTGGCCAAGCCCTGTCGTCGAATTGTGATGTAATTATATTCCTTTAATGGGCACTTATTCAGATAAGGCGCTACCGTTAGATCTTTTTCCAATTGCACGCGATCATCAGGTTGACTTTTTGTCTTCATTCAACAACCTTTAATAGCTTTGTGAAATATCATCCATTGGATTTTGGTGAGATCAAGTGCATCCATCGATATTTGTTGATTATTACTTTAATGAACCCTCTTTTAACCTTCGAGTAACTCTTTTGAAGTGCGATCGTTAGATCAATCATGACTGAGCACAACCGTTGGATTTACTTGTATGTGGGGTGTATTTGATTTTGAATTGGATAGGGCCCTTTCATGGGTTGATCGCTTTGTGATATGCATTGCCATTGGATTATACCTAGTGGAAGTGCATCCATTGATATTCCTTAAACCTGCACTAGCTTTAATCATGAGCACGGTTAATCTTTGTAGACTTACCCTTGATGTTTCATGATTAAGCGCAACCGCTGGATTATTTTATGCTCAAGCATGATTGTCAGAACTTTTGTAACCTACGAGTTAGGTAATGGAAAGTTGTACACTTTTGATTTTTATTAATCTTGTTTAGGTAGAAAGTGGGATGATTAGTAACGTGTTAGGGCCGTCACTAAACATGATTAAACTTGATCTATCGGATCTTTTCTTACCGTCTGATTTACCTTTATTTATTTGAAGCAAGCACTACCGTTTGATTGTTTCATGAAAGAGCGCGTCCACTGATTTCTTTCCATTCCATGTGTGGCTTAATCATAATCTTGTGAAAATACCTTGGTTTACCTTGGTGGTTTGTGGCAAACATGCATCCGTTGGATCAATCCTTGATCAAGCGCGATCATTGGATCTTCCTCGACCATCGTAATTAGGCATTTGCATTTTTAGACCATGGTGTTTATCAAATCGAGCGCATCCGTCCAATTTCCCCTTGATGAGATGTTGCCCTTAGATCTCCTGTAATCTGCACACTTGATAACCGAAAGGGGTGCATCATCGTTTCATTAATCTCATATTAAGCCAAAAGGGAGATAATTAGTAACATATTAAACCCTTGTTGATGCATGATTAATCATGACCCCAACTTTATGTTACCCGATACTCTTACCATTCAACGTTTGGATTTTGTTTTGAGTGTAGTCGTCGGATCTCGATCGAGATTGGTGCGACCGTTGATCTCTTTCAACCTACGGGGTTAGTTACTAAGGGGTACTTTATTTTATCTTTTGATTAAGACAAAAGGGGGATAATTATCCAATGCATTAGACCCTCGCTAATATTATTTATTAATTTTAATTAATATTGCGATCTTTAGCCTTTTTTAATGCAACTTTCATGAGAGCGCTGTCGTCGAATCCGATCTTGATTAAGCGCTATCGTTAGATTTATCTGATTAACTCACTTCTTAATTAAAGAGGGTACATACCCTTAATGTTTTGATTAATTTTTCTTTCAAAACTTTAGACTTTAATTCCTTTGGCCACAACATTTTAAAGAGTTTTTTAATCAAAGCAAGCGCGTCTATTGGATCTTTGACAGAGCGCTGCCCTTAGATCTATTTTAAGGCGCTTGATTTTTAATGCAATAGGACACATACCCTTGAGGATTTTAATTAATACCTTTGTTCTAACCTTAGGTTTTCGGACTTTAGACCATGGTGTTTCATAATTTGGCCTTGATTTATCTTTTTCTAATACTTTAGGACTTAAAAGTTTATTCATTAGGATTAGGTCTGATTATTGTGATTGCCATGACCCTTACTTTGAATTCAGGTATTTTTATGATTTTGCCATGGTATCGGGTGCTAAAAAATTTAGCTTTAATCACTTTTCATATGATGAAACAATGGCCATAAGGTTGAGTCAAAACCAAAAAGTCTTAGGTATAATTCAAAATTTCAAACATATGGAAATCGATTTTTCAGATGAAAAATGCAACAGAGGCTAGCAATCTTCTGTCAATCATATTGAAAACAAAAAATTTAAATTTGGGGGTTTTCAAATATTGAGTCAATTTTGGCTCCAATATAGGCTCTGAGTGGGATAATGTGTTGAAAAAATGAGGTACTTGAGAATTATAGAATCTCTTGGTTTTATTGCAATTTTGGAAAAAAATTCAAATCATTTTGACAGCTTAAGCAAAGCTTGAAAAACAAAACATAACAATTTTTAAACTGAAAAACTGTACAAACAACAGGACATCAAAGTAATAGAGTATTGAAAAACTGTAATTATCTTTTATTAACTTTGGAAACTAGGGTCATAATTTTAGAAATAGATGAGTTTTTTGGATATATTGTAATGCTTGTTTTAGCCAAGTTATAGGATATGATTACACAAAATTTGTGTGTGTTTGTGCATTCATTTTGATTTCTAAGTCTTTCAAAACTTTGTTATATCTGAGCAAAACAGTTAAGCCTAATATGTGATTTCACTCTTAAAAAATTTCACCATTCTGTAGGGCTCCACTGCTAGTCAAGCATCTATAGCCTCGGTGGAGTTGCTTCTAATCCCATCCCATTTTACCCTACTGCCAGTCAAACGTCTATAGCCCCGGTAGAGGTTTTCCAAGATATCTTAGGCAATGACTCAATTTTACTTTATTGTAATTTTCTTTCTCGTTTAAGAAGTATTTTATATAAGCAAATTGTGCAATGAGTATGCCTAAGTTGAGGATTAGTTTCTAGCTATAAGGATGAGTGTAATAATTTTTAAATTAACCACCCTCTCAAAGATAACTCGGTTCTTTGGACATTTTAAGTCACCTTAAGTATTATTTGTAATGTGAGGCTTTGACATGATGTTTCAATCAACTCTTTTTTCATCCCGTTTTATCTCATATCAAATAACTATTGCATAAACACTCATATTTTTTTAAGAAATTATAGCCTTCATCAGAGTCTAAAATAAATCTCTTTTTTTCTTTTTGTTTTTGGAGGAATCAACAATAATGTATACTCATCAAACATAGAATACCATGTGTACAACAAACTCACAATTATGTTAACAACAAAAGAAAAACTTATCTAGTACACAAAATAACAAAATACATCACTCTATTTTTGGGTTTTTCCACTTCTTCTTTTTTATTCACCTTCAACAGGGATTGTACATCTTGAGGTGTTGGTCATTAATAGGGATTGCCATTAGTTCTCCCTACAAAGTCTGCAACTTGTAAATATTCTGCCCTATAACATGGGCTATCTGGTATGGACCAATCCATTTTAATTCAAATTTTCCTTTTTCACCATGCTTATAATTTTTAGGATCCCAATAGATGAATATATCTCCTTGAGAAAAAGGAGTACAATTGGCATTCTTATTAAATAATTTTATGGTTTTTTGGGTTTGTTCCATAATTCTATTAATGGTATCTCTTCTTTGCTCTTCTAACATGACAATGTGGTCTAGCCTTCTTTGTAAAGGACCAGGGTCTTCATGGTCTTGCAACAAGAGGAAAAGTGACAATTTTACTATTCTTGAGGGTAATAAGGCTTTATATCCATATACCATATCATAGGGGGTCCTTCCTATGTTTCTTTTAATAGACAACCTATCAGCCCATAGAGCAAATTTGAGTTCACTGTCCCATCCCCTTTTGTTCTTACCCAATGATTTTTTTATTCTAGTTATTACATTTTTATTTGATGACTCAACAAGACCATTTCGTTGGGGGTAATAATTAGCAGAATGGGATAGTTCAATTCCATATTCAGCACAAAATTCTACCATTTCATATGAAACAAAATACTATGCATTATTTGTTACCAGTTTTTGAGGAACTCCAAACTTGGTTAGAATATTTTCTTCCAAGAATTTGATGATGGTGGTAGTTGTGGATGTCCTTAGAGGTGCATATTCTACCCACTTTGTAAAGTAATTTGTTGCAGTTATGATCCACTTGTGTTGGCCAGATGAATTAGGCTTGATCTCTCCAATTAGGTCAATGCCCCATTGGGCAAAGGGTGCCTCAATGATTACTGGCTTGAGAGGCATGGCTGCTAGCTATTTATTTCCTGCAAAAACCTAGCAGTTATGACAGTTCCTAATATATTTATACACATATTTAAAAATGGAAGGCTAGTATTATAACAACTAATTTGGACCATCCTTGCCTACTTGGCCTATTTTTTCTAATTTTGACCCATTTTGGCCTCCCTAACCTATTCTGATCCACCTAGTCTAATTTGGTCTTCTTGGCTTTCAACCCATTTTAGCCTATTTTTGCCCACACTCCTATGTCTCTCATTTCAATCCCTTCTAGCCTATCCCAACCTGCCTAGCCTATTTTAGCCCATCCCCCTATGTTGCTCATTTAAATCCATTATAGCCTATCCCAGCCTACCTAACCTATTTCAGCCTATTTTAGCCTACCCAACTAGTTCTGCTCTTCCTAGCCTATTTTGGTTTAATTCAATCTAGCCTGACATGTCCTAGCCATTATTACCCCTTATGGTCAGTCCTTTTCAACCTATCTTGACTTTTTTTGGACAGTCATGACCCACCTAGCCGGTTTTGGCTTATCTTGGCCTGTTTTGACCCATTACAACCTCCCAAATTTGTTTCAACTTGTTTCAACCCATTCCAACCTATTTAGCCTATTCAAGCCTTCCTACCCCATTTTGGTATATTTAGATCCATCTTGCCCACTTTGGCCATGCTTTTCTCATTTTAGTATGTCCTAGCCCCTTTCAAATTGTCCAACCCACTTCACTTATTTCAACCTAATTGGCCTATTTGATTATACCTATATTGGCCCTTTTTGGCCTCCTTGACTTGTTCTAACCCATTTGGTCTTCCTAGCTCATTTTGGTATGTTTCAATTTTTTTTGGCCCATCTTGCTCATTTTAGGCCCTTCTACCCTATCCTAGCCTATCTAACCAAATTTTCCTTTCTTTGTCCAATTTCATATGATCTACCCTGTTATGACTTGTCTATCCTATCCCACCTATTTTGGCCCTACTACCTAGCATGTTTTGGCCTATCCCAACCCCTCCCTACCTACATTATCCATTTTGGCCTATTTTTGAACTACATGACCCATTTTGGCCCTCCCAACTTATTCTGGCCTAACCTATCTTGTCCATTTTGTCCTACTCAACATATTTTAGCCCATCCTATCATACCCAAATTATTTCTTCCTATTTCAGCCCATATAGGCCTCCCCAAATTTTTTTAACCCATATGACACACCTAACTTGTTCTATATTTTCTCGCTCATTCTACTATATTTTGATTTGTTCTACTATTTTGTTCCATTTTAACTTGTCCTAGCCTAACAAATAGTTTTTGCCCTTCTTGGCCCATTTTGGCATGATATAGTTTGTTATATAACTTGCCTAGCTTGGCCTAACACATCCTATCTATTTTGACCTCACGTAGTCCATTTTGGTCCCTTGCAACTTGTTTTGACTTGTCTTAAGTCATTTAAGTGCATGCAATCTATTTTGGTTAGTTTTGACCCACCTAGCCCATTTTTGTATGTTCTAGGCTATATATTGGTCCATTTTGACCTTCTTAACCTGTTTTGACCTACCTAAGTTGTCCTAATCTATCTTTGCTTAATTCAGCCATGCCTAGTGTGTTGTAATATTTTAAGCTTAATTTCATGTGCTTTATCTATCTTGACCTAGCCAGGCAAGTTAGAATGGGTCTAAATGACCCAAAATAAGCTAGGCAAGATGAAACAAGGCAAGCGGGTTGAGGTGGGCCAAAACAGGCTAGATAATGAAGTGGGCAAGATGGGATAGGATGGGCTAGGCGACAAGATGAAATAGGTCAAGATAGGCTAAAAAGGGCTATAAAATGGGTAAGAATACTAGAACGAGCTAATACATACCAAAATAAGCTAGGAAGTCTAGAATGGGCCAAAATGAGAAAGGGAGGATGGAGTGGTCTTAAACATGCAAAAATAGGGAAAAGCAAGTTGAGACATGCCCAAATACGCTAGGTGGGGCCAAAATGGGCCAAGAAGGATGGAATGGACAAGGAGGGTTAAAGTAGATAGAAACAAGCAAGGTAGGCTTGAATGGGCTAAAACAAGATTGACCCTCAAGACAAGTTGAAATAGGACACACAAGCTAGGTTGTGCAAAAATGGGCCAAGCATGGCCAAAGTGGGCAAAATGGTTCGAGAATGGATAGGAAAACTAAAGTAGGTCAAAGTAGGCTTGAATATATAAGAACATGCCTATGTAAATCAAGATTAGCCAAGATGGGCTAAAACAGGCTAAGATGGTCAAGACAAGCCATAATGGACTAGAGTAGGGCAAAACAGGTTGGAAGGGCCCAAAATATATATGGTAGGGTCAAAGTGAGCAAGATAGGTCGAGAAAAGTCAAGCATGGGAATAAGTTGGGAAAGCCCAAACAATTGAGGTGGGGAAAAATTAAGCTGAAACATACAATATTTGCTAAGAATGCCAAAATAGGCTAGGTGGGGCAAAAACATTGCAGAACAAACCAAAATAGGTTGAGAAGCCAAAATTGATTGGTAGGTTGAATGGATTAGAATGGGTTGGATAGAATGAAAATAGCCAAAGTTGCATGGGACAAAATGGGTTGAGACAGGCTGGAATAGGCCATAAGGGACCAAAATGGATTGGGTAGGGCCAAAAGACAAAAGATGGATCAGGTTGAGATAGGTAGGCTATTACAAACTAGATCATATTACGATAGGTCAATAAGGTCAGAATTGGTCAAGCAGGTAGGGATAGGCTAAAAGGGACCAAAATAGGTACGATAGCTTAAAATTAGCTAGAAATAAGGTAGGAAGACCAAAAACAAGTCTAGTAGGTCAAATGGGTTAAAACAAGCTAGGAAGGCCAAAACAGGCAAAAACAAGCTAAGTAGGACAAGATGGACCAAAAAAATCTAGATACATTACGACAAACTGAAAGAAATTGAGATAGGTAGAACGGGCTGAAATAAATCAAATAAGGCTGAAATAGGTGGGGTAGGTCAAGATGACAAGGTAGGCTACAATGAGTCAAAAAGACCAAAATGCGACAAGCAAGGCAAAAATAGACTAGAACATACCAAAATTTGCCAAGGATAAAATGGCTCAAAAATAGGTCAAAACCAAGTGAGCCAAAATAAACTACATGGGTTGAGACCGACCAAGATAGGCCAAAACAAGCTAGGCAAGGTCAAAATAGAGTGTGTTATACTAGAATGGGCTAGGAAGGGCAAAACTAATCGAGTAAGCCAATGTGGGTTAGGCAAGACAAGATAGACTAGAAGGGACAAAAATGGGCAAGACGAGTTAAAATAGGACATACCAAGCTAGGAAAACTAGAAAGAGTTGGGTAGGTCAAAATAAGTTAGGGAAGCTAAAATGTTCCAAAATAAGTAGAAATAGATCAAGTGGATCATGATGGGCCACAATGGTCTAAGCAGGCCAAAACGAGCCAAGTGGGGTAGAATAGATTAGAAGGAACTAAAATAGGCTAGGTGGATTGAAAAAAGCCAAGTGGAGGAAGGTAGGTCAAAATGGGCTAGGCTATGAAGGCTCAAATAGGTTGAATGGGTCAAGATAAGCCAAATTAAGTCAAGGAAACTAGAATGAAAAAAAAAAAAACTAAAACAATCCAAGGACAAGCTAAAATGGGTCAAGTAGGACAAGACTAGCCAAAACGGGTCAAGACTAGCCTAAACAGGCCATAAGAGGCTAAAATGGGCAAGACTCTTTGAGACATGTTAGATCATACCAAAAAAAGTTGGGAAGGTTGCATTGTGCCAAAACAAGATAGGCAGGCTAGATAGGCTAGAAGTAACCAAAATAGGTGGCATGAGGGATGGGCCAAAAATGGGGCAAAACATACCAAAGTGAGCTAGGAAGACTATAATATGTTTTGGCAAGTTAAAATGTGTTAGGGAGGCCAAAATGGGTTAGGCTAGGCTAAAGCTAGCTAGGATATGCTAAAATGGATTGGGTAGGGAAAAAGTGAGCACAATAGGTCAAGATGAGCTAGGCAAGCCAAAATAGTCCAAAATGCCCTAGGAGAGGCTAAAATGGATCGAGTAGGACCAAAGTGGAAAGGACATGTTAGGATGGGTAGGCAAGGTTGAAATATACCAAAACAAATTTATATGGGCGAAAATGAGTAGCTTAGATCTAAACATATCATAATAATCCAAGAAGGTGAGAATAATCCAAGTGGGTCAAAAGGTAAAAACTGGGTTGAGGGGATCAAAATGGGCCATAATAGGCAAAAAAAATGAAAGTGGATGGAATGGGTCAAGATGAATCAAGCAAACCAAAGTGGGTCAAGATAGGCCAATAAGGGTTAGAACATTGCAAAACAAGTTGGGAAGGGAAAAACAAGTCAGAAAATATTGTGATAGGCAAGAAGGGAAAGAGATAGGCGAGATGACAGAATATGCCAAAACAAGCCAAAAGGGGCTGAAATAGGTTGAGCAAGCTTAAATATAACAAACCAAGAAGATAAGAACATGTAGGGTAGGTTGAGTAAAAGGTCAAAATGGGATGAAATATGTAGAAATGGGTTAGGGTAGGGCAATATGAGCTAAAAAAAACCATAATAGGCTAACATATGTCAAAGTAGGGCCTAAACAAACAAGATAGGTCAATATAGGCCATGTAATGCTAAAATAGGATACTCTAGGTGCACCACAAAAAGCAAGGCCAAAATAGGTGAGGCAGGGCAAAAATAAGCTAAAACATAGCTAAATAGGATGGCCAAGAAGGCTAGAATAGGATGAATGAGCCAAAAAAAAATCACAATCAGCCAAAATAGGTCAAGTAAGTTGAAACCAGTCAAGTGGGGCAAGGCAAATCAAAACGAGCTAGAACAAATTAAAATAGACTATGCATGTTTTAAATTGGCAAAATGGGCAAGAACATACCAAAATAGGCAAGAGAAGACAAGATGGGCTAGATCATATAAGAATAGTTCAGGAAGGTTGGAACTAGTTGGGCAATCTAGAATGGGCTGGAATAGGTAGAGCAAACTAAGATAGGCTACAAGGAACCAAAATGGGCCAAGCTAAAATAGGCTAAAAGATACCAAAATGACTCAAGAGGACCAGAACAAGTCAAGAAGGTCAAAATTGGTCATGATTTTAAAATGGGCTATAATAGGTAAAAAAGAGCTAGGTGGGCCATGTTAGTCATGATAGGCCAAAATGGGTAAAAGTGTAGCCAAAATTGATCGTAAAAGCTAGATAGGCCAAATGCATACAAAAAATTATCCAAAATAGGCTAGGAAGGTTGGAATAGGATGAAACATGCCAAACAAGATAAGTGGGCCAAAATGATATATGATAGGCTAAAATGGGCAAGTGGCCAAAACAAGCCAAAATGTGCTAAGATAGGCTAAAATGTGTCGAGCAAGGTCAAAGTGGGTGGACATGCAAGGCCAACAAGTTTCAAGATAGGTCAACACATACAAAAATGGGCAAAGAAGGGAAAAAATGGGTTAGGCAGGTCAAGATGTACTGAAATGGGTAAAAATAGATTAGGTCAGGATAGGTCGGGTGGGACGAAAACAAATAGGTCAAGATAGGTTAGATTAGGATAGATTGGGTGGACTCAACAATCCAAGAAGGCCAAAATGGATAAGGGAAGGTAGAAACTGGCCAAGCGTAGGTTAGAATGGGTCATAATAGGAAGAGAAGGCTTGAATAGATTACATAGCCTAAGACAAGCTAGGACAAGCTAAAATAGGCTAGGTGGGACCAAAACCAGATAGACAGGTCGGAATGGACCAAATTAAACTAGAATGGGTTGGGAAGGGAGAAACCGGTTGGGTAGGCCAAAACATGCAGATAGGTTGAAAAAAGCTAGAATAGACCAAACATGACTGGGATAAGCCAAACATACTAGAAAAAACAATCATTGGAAGGCCATAACTCGAATGGGCTAAGCATAGGTTGATACAACACAAGATATGCCAAAATGGTCCAAGTGATGTTGGAATAGGATAGGTGGATCAAGAGGCCAGTTTCAACCTATTTTGGCTCGACAGGGTTAGAACGGGTAAGGGAGATTAAAATGGGTAAAAATAGACTACGTGAGTTGTGATAGCCAAAATAGGCTAAGCAAATAAAAAAGGCTTAAAATGAGGTAAAATGTGCCTAGAGGGATAAGCCAAACATACTAGAAAAAGCAAAAATTGGAAGCTCGAATGGGCTAAGCATAGGTTGATACAACACAAGATATGCCAAAATGGGCCAAGTGATGTTGGAATAGGATAGGTGGATCAAGAGGCCAGTTTCAACCTATTTTGGCCCGATAGGGTTAGAATGGGTAAGGGAGATTAAAATGGGTAAAAATAGACTGGGTGAGTTGTGATAGCCAAAATAGGCTAAGCAAATAAAAAAGGCTTAAAATGAGCTAAAATGTGCCTAGAGGGCTAAGTTAAAATGAAGTAAAATGGGCCTAGTGAAACAGGCTAGGATAGGCTAAAATGGGTTGAGCATTGCCAATGTAGGTAGTATGGGTTGAAGTATACCTAAATGGACGAGGAAGGCCCAAATAGGCCAGATGAGTCAGAATAGACTAAAATGAGCTAAAATAAGTTGAAATAGGTCGAGTAGCCAAGATAAGCCAAAATGGGTTGATTGGGCCAGGATTTGTTGAAACAAGTTGAGATTGACCAAAATGGACCATAAGGGACCAAATGGGTGGGATAAGTTATGAAAGGTAAATCATACCATAATGGATTAGGAAAGGTAGAACTAGATAGATAGGCCAAAATGGACCAAAATGTGCCAATATAGGTAGGAAGTACCTAATAAAATGGAGATGGGCCAAAACAAGTCAAAATGGGCTAGAAGGGGCCAAAATCAAACCAAGTGAGGCAAAATATGCTAGGAAGACTAGAATGGGTTATGGACCAAAAACAATGAGGACACATGCACACTTGTGCACATCTTACAGATGAACACAAACATAAAGGGGAAATATAAATCACACCTCTAAACTGTAGACACATACCATAATCTAGACATATTTACATTTGTACCATTAAGGTACTATGGGGGTACATTAGCATGTACCAAATAATGTAATATTCTCTAACATATGGGTTAGGTAGTTTAAAATATACAAGAATAGTCTCAGTAGATTAGAGTGGATTGGAACAAGACAAAAGGACCAAAATGGGCTAAAAATAGTAGAAAAGTTTTGGGCAGGTTGCGATGGACCAAAATAAGCTAAAACAGACTAGGACAGGTAAAAATAGGTTGAGCAAGCTAAAATTGGCAATATAGGTTAGGATAGGCTAGATGGGGCCAAAACGAGCAAAAATGATTGACCAAAATAGGTTGGTAAGGCAAAATTGGTCTGGCAAGCCAAAATGATTCAAATAGTCTAGGACAAGCTAGAAGTAATACAAATTGGTGGGATGGGCTAAAACAAGCTATAATATACCAAAATGAGCCAAGAGGACCAAAATTTGGTTGAGCATGAAATGGGATGAGTGGGCTAGAAGAGGTCAAATTAGCTTAGGTAGGTAAAAATAAACCAAAGTGGTATGCATGGTCCAAAAAAGGTTAGGATAGGCCAAAATATGTCAAGATAGGCATTACGATTTGGGCATGGCCAAAGTGGGTAGGATGGCTTGGGACCAAAATAGGTCGGGTAGGGCTGAAACATACCAAAATGGGCTAGGCCAAAAGCGTTAGAATAGGCTAACAAGGCCAAAACATACTAGAGTAGGCCAACAAGGTTGACATAGGCAAAAATTGGACAAAACGAACCAATGTGTTGGGTGGGGCCAAAATAAACCAAGAATGGGAAAATAGGCCAAGTAGGTAAGAATAGGCTAGAATGATCTAGGGAGTCCCAAATGGAAAAAACATGATGAAAAGGACAAGCCAATAATGGACAGGTCAAAATGGGCAAGGCAGTCCAAGCAAGGCCAAAAGTAAGTAGGATGGGTTGGGATAGGATAGGAGGGTTGGTGGAGGTCAAAATGAGATGAAACATAATAGAATAAGCCAATATAGGATAGAAGTGGCTGAGATAGAAAAGACAGGCTATAGTAAGCTAAAACAAACTAAAAGGGGCTAAAATGAGCTGGGATAACCAAGACAAAACATACCATAACATGTTAAGAAGTCCAAAAAATAGTAAAAGGGTAAAAAAAGTCAAAACAAGCAAAAGTGGGTTGTGTATGTTAGGATGGGTTGAGATGAACTAAAATTGGTTGAGTAACGAATGGGCCAAAGTAGACTAGGATAAGGCAAAACAGGTTGGAAGGGTCCAAAACAAGTCGAGCAAGCCCAAAATAAGTAGGATAGTTCAAGATGTTTTAGGTAGGCTAGAATGAGCGAGGAAGCCTAAACAAATTAAATGGCGTAAAATAATGCTAGAACATGCCAAAATATGACTAGAAGGCCAAAATGGGCCAAGTGAGACAAAAACATGCTAGAACAAAATAAAATAAGGTGAGAAGGATGGAATGGGTCAGGTGGGTCACAATGGGCTAGATGGGCGAAAGTAAGCCAAAATGAACAAGGACAAGGAAAAAGGAGCTAGAAGGGTCCAAAACATGTCCATTGGAGCTAAGACAATAGGATAGTTCAAGATAGGTTAAATCTAGCTAGGAAAGCCAAAACATACCATAAAGTGTTAGGAAGGTCAAAACATACCTTAACATGCTAGGAAGGCCAAAACATTCTAGTAGGCTCAAAATAGGTAAAATATGTTGAGCATTTTAGGATGCACTAAAATGAGTTGACCAAGTTAGGATAGGGCAACCAAAACAAGTTGAGTAGGGCCAAAATAGGTAGGATAGTTCAAGATAGGTTGGGAAGGCCAGAATGAGTAGGGAAGGCTAAAACAGGTTAGGTGGTGTAGAAATATGCATCCCTTAGAAGGCCAAAATAGGCCAAGTGAGACAAGAGAACATATCAAAACAAGGTAAGAAAGTTGGAATGGGTTAGGCAGGTCAAAATGGGTTGGCTAGGCAAAAAAACAAGCCAAATTTCACTGTATGGGAAAAATTAACCAAAGCCTCAAAAATGCTAGAAGGGAAAAACTAGTTGAGCAAGCTTGCATAGGCCAATAAGGACCAAGGGTGAAACATGTTGGAATATACCAAATAAGCCAGGCAAGTTTGATGGGTCAAAATAGGTCAGGAAGTTTGAAATAGGAAAAAAATAGGCTAAGTAGGCTGGGGTGGGGCAAAACAAGCCAGGCGAGTTGAGAGGAACCAAAATGTGTCAAGACAAGCCAAAATGGGCCAAAATAGGTTGAGTGGGGCCAAAACTAGTAGGATAAATTAGGACATAGGGTAAGCCAAAGTGAGTTGGGAAGGCCAAAACATACTAGGTGGGATAAAAATAGGCTAGAATATTTGATATAAGCAATATTAGGCTAAAACATACCAAAATAATCCAGGGAGATGAGAATAGACCAAAACATGCTAGGAAAACTAAAATAAATTGACTCGAATAGGGTGTGCAAGATAGACTAAAATGAGCCAATTGAGCCAGAAAGGGTAGAATGATACCAGAATTGGTGAGTAAGGTCCAAATGAGCCATGTAAGTTGGAACGGTAAGACAAAATTAACCAAAATGCACCACATGGGCCAAACAGGTCATAAGGGAGTAAAAAGATCCAAGCATGACAAAAACAAGTAGGATGGGTCAGGCTAGGTCAGGCAAGCTAGAATAAATAGAATTACTAGAATGGGCTAAGATAGGCTAAAAGGGACTAAAATGGGTAGGAAAAGCTGAAATGGGCCAAAAGATAAGCTAAAAGGGACTCAAATGGGTAGGAAAAGCTTAAATGGGCCAAAAGATACCATAATTAGATAGGAAGACTAGAACAAGCTAGGTAGGTTAGAAGGGTTAGAATAGATTAGGGCATCCAAAATGGGCCAAAATAAGAAGAAATAGTCCAGGCAGGTTGGGATAGGCTAGGAGAGACTGGAAATGGCTAAAATAAGTTAAAATAAGTCAAGTAGGGTTGAAATGGGTAGGATAGGCCAAAAAAGGTGGGGTGGGTTGGAACAACTTATGAAGGCCAAAATAGGCCATGTAAGGGAAAAGTAGGCTAGAATATATCGAAACAAGCTAAGAAATATAGAACATGAAAAATCTAATTAGATTGTGTTGGGTTTCAAAAAATCCCAACTTATATTTCACCCCTAGTTTTCAAAAGTTGGCAAAATTGAGTGTTTAGGTGATTATAGGATGTGGTGGTTGGTTCAAAAAGAAGGAAGTCTTGAGATAGTCACTCCAATTCAAAAGAGTTCCCATGGTCATCAAAGGCATAGGTCTTGATCATCTTGTGCTTAATTCATACAAAATATCCTCCAAGAATTCACCCCTATCCATCCATTCATACATAAGGTTGTCATTTTCATATCATCACCCTTCATCATCTTATCCATTTCATCCATGTATTCATTGACACTTTATTACGTATACCTCCATTTACCCTATATCATCTAAGTCATCTAATCGTTGCATATCCCTTTTAAGGTCATGATATATTAGTAAAATTCATCTTGCGTCCCTAGGTTAGACCATGACTGAAAATACCATAAAGTCTGCCTACATCCAAAAATCAAACCATGGCCTTGTAAGGTATTCCATGAGGTTAGTTCGCATCAAATAATTAATCACTATAGTCTCCCATAAATCCCCATTCATGTTTCATTTCATTAATTCATTTTCATGTTCGAAGTCCACTTTACTTTTATTTTTCCTAAGCCCTAAGCCTCTAAGTATGCCTAGACATAAAACCTTAGCTTATTTTTCCCCTGCTTAATGTTTGCCAAAAAGCTTCCTTACTAAGGTCTACCCATCCAAAGTCATTGTCACCCTTCCAAAAAACCTGTCGTCGATTCATCCACGACCATAATAAATCATCAATGACAACATAAACTCAAAAATTTAGTTGCTCATCCAAACCCACCATCGCTGATCCATCAGCGACAACATATTTCAATCGAATATTGCAGAAAAACCTTGGCATAAGTAAAATAAACTATCACCCTTGCAAATGCCTTATTGATGCATCAACGACGGACTATTCCAAGTTCAAATTTCATTGGCCCTAGTCATTCCCCCTTTCGATGGAATAAGTCTCATTAAATTTCATTAAAGCCTTTGTTACCCTTATAAAGCCCCCATCACTCATCGATCAACGATCGCTCTAAGCTATCGACGATAATGTAAACAACCAAGTAACTTAGAAATAAACCTATCGCTCATCTGAATGCATTATCGTCGATCCATTATTGATAGTCATTAACCCATTAGTGATACCTTAGCCCCAAGTCATAAGTATTCCGCTTGGTCTTCACCTACCTAAGCCCATGAGCCTATAAGTTTGTCTAAGCGATTCATCCCTAAGTCCAAGTTTGGTCTGTCGTCGATGAAAATGCCGCGTCATCGATGCATCAACAAAAAATTTTCCCTATCAACGATCATAAAATAACTTCGGCCAAAAAGGTTATTCCTTATCGCTCATGTGAAAGTCCTATTGCTGATCCATCAGTGAGCAGTATTTTGAGTCATCTAAGGGTTCGACCATCGTTTATCCTAGGTATTCCCCCTCTTATCATGCATTAAATAAACCTTTTGTATTTTTAAAAATTCTTAAAAGCTTGCCTATTGCCGATAGCATTCCCCTTTTGATCATCCATCAACGATTATGCAATATAATCAACGATCAACTTTTTAGTCATCACCCTTACAAAAGACTCGTTGCTCTTCAATCAGCGACAACTCTAGGCAATTAGCGACTGTGCATTTTTGTGATCTTCATTGCTCTTCAAGAAAGCCCATCGGTGATGCATCAGTGACAAGCCATAAGGAAGAGCGATAGGCACGTCAACAGTCCAGATCGCCCCAAAGAGATCAACGATGCACATTTCACCATCTATACCTCACATAAGAGACCTAGAAAGCCTTGTGGCTCACAGTACGAGAATTGATAGAAGGCATGATGAGGTGGATGGTCCCAGATCCAAAAGCGGTGATCCCATCTACAGTGTTGAAATCAGAAGACGACCAAAGGCATGAACGTATCTTTTCAAGGCACGCGAAGATTAGTAAGACACCCACGACCAGCTTCAAACTTATGGTTGCAGAGAGAGATATAGGTAACGCGATGCTAGTAAAGAAGCAACACTGGCAGATGTAGGCCTTAGTGGAGTAATCATAAAAGACTTCCTCAGATATTTTCATTGTGTAGATTTTATGGACATGATTATTAGAGAACGGCCAGAAGAGGATGATTGAAAGTGAAGTAAAGATGCTGCATACGCGTACTCCCGAATTACTACAAATACTCCTCTACAAGCCTCGAATTCCCTCACATAATCCATTTGAGATAAGAATTCATTGAGTATGACTGTAAGGAAGAAAGTACAGGTGATGTTGCATTCCTAAGCCATGGCTTCTTTTAGTAATCCCAAGCAGCAACTTCTCACTGCATCACCAAATACGCACAGATACGTGCAAAATCTTGAGAAAGCATACAAGAAGTACCACTAGCCTAAGAATATTCAAGAGACAGTAAAAACAAGTTGAGCAACAGAGCCTGGTGAACTTAAAAAATGCTCACAAAAGAAAGTATTGAACCACACGAATAAATTTTTCCACACAAGTTGAGACCTCACGAACTATACTAAGAAAAGCAAGTTCATGGAGCAAGCAACTCAAATGATAGGTTCAATGTTGATTCAAACAAGTTGAATCCTCTCGTATCTACGAAACATGATTACATTGTCGACAGATGACGAAATGGATCCTCTGAAAATGACTTTATATGAAGGCAGCCATCAAAGTTTCAATGACAGAAATGGGTCAGAGTGTGCAAAAGGTAATGTAAGCAATGTAATAAGTTCTTGTGTAAGAGATGCAAAAGGCACAATAAAAGGAAGCATATTCCGAGGCTTTGACATTCTGTTTGCTTTAGAAAGATACAAGTGCCTCAATGGAATATAGTTATAGAGGTAATACCCTAACGCAGGTACCTCGTTATTGTCATTCCTTTCAATTTGTGTACTTCCAGATCTTGTTTCCCATTATGTTTTTCCTCTCATACACTGTTGCCCTTCTCTTTCTAAGCATTCTTTCTTGATCATTGTCATTGTTTGTTCCACAAAATGCCATCTTGCCACCATTGTTTGTAGCCTTCCACGTCCATTGTATTCAACTATTCCCATATCCATCCATGTTGTTTCCCATTCTATTTCATTTTGTCGTGTTTTCGCTTTTCTCTCTTTCATCGTCGAACTTAGTCTATGTCCAACTAAAAATAGAAAATGGATGACTAGGATAAACAAGAATAAAAAAATGTATATACAAGTTTGTTTGTTTTGCATTAAACATAAGGCATGATCAAATCCTGGCCCACCACAATTTGAGGGCCCCCTTCAAATCAAAAGCAATTAGAGTGGAATAAGCCGAAAAGATAGCATTTGTAACAGATTTTGGGATAGCCATGCTACAAAAGGAACTAAAGCGGCCAAGCTTCATCATAAAGCAATCAGATAGCAAACTTGCTAGAGGTATTGTGAGTGTTTTTTTATGGTAATTGTATCTTCTTCTGTGGTTTCTCCATTTTCATCATTTCTTAGTTCTTTCCACGTTTGTGCAGGTACAATTGAGAGTCAAGTAGTCCACCTGAGATCATTTTTAGGAGCTACTTCAAGGAGCCCGAGTCTATATGTCACTATAATTAGGATAGTAGATCACAGTTCCCCGGTTATGTTATTCGAACCAGATGAGATTTTTATTGTATTCATTTAAATATCTAGCCACTCTCCTAATCTTTGCCATTGTCATCATACTTTGAATATAATACAAATTATTCGGTTTTTGCTCTTCAGCATATTTTTAGCACAATGTGTGTCACTTGTATGTATATTACATTATTTGAATATGGAGATAAAGTTTCTCGCTGATTTAAAAATCCATGTTGATTGTGATATTCGAATGAATGTGGGTTTATCAAATTTTCTTTCCTTTTCTCTCTGTTTCATGTGATTTGTCAAAAATATGCTATGATAGCCCAACGGACAAGGCATTGGTCTACCTCTATGTATGAAACACTTCATTTTTATGGTTGGTCATCATTTTTCATATCAATAATACATTAAAAATCTAGTTGAGTGCATTTGTCTAAAGAACATCACTATAGGCTTGCATTAGGGTGTCCAAACCTGACATGATTAGTTATCAAGCTATCCTAGGACAAAGTGGTGAGTCCACTAGAGCTCACATATCTGCTTGTGGGCCAAAGGAGTTTGAATAATGTGACAAATCTATAAGGATAGAATAGGATAAGATAGGTTGAAATGGGATGGAACATAGCCTAAATCGGCTAGAAAGGTTAAAATTGGCTTGACAAGTTAAAATGGATCAAAATGATCTAAAAAGAATCAGGGAAGCCAACATGCAGTGAAACTTGCAAAAGGGATGATGATTGGCTATTTTTAGATCATTCTCACCTAGCTCATCCATTTTGGCTTATTTTGGTTATATTTTTGCCCATTTCAACTTAATACAAATGTTTGGTCTATCTTAGCCTATTCCATCCCATCATAGCAAACTCAAATATTTCTAACTTATCCTAGATTGCCTGACCCATTTTGGCCTACTTTTTCTAGTTCTGCCTTGCTTAACCCATTTTGGAACAATTTAACTTGTTGCAAGTTTTCCCACCTATTTTGACCCCTTATGGCCCTGTTGTGGCCTATCTAAACCTATTTCATTGAGTTTTAGCCTGATCGACCCATTTTGGCTTGTCTTTGCCACTTGACTCATTTCAATATGTTTTCACCCACTTTGTTCTCCTTGGCCTATTTTGCTTATTTTAGTTCGTTCTATCTCATATATTTTAGTATACTTTAGTCCATACTACTCACTTTGGTCATACTCGACCCATTTTAGGAATTCTTGGCCCATTTTGGCCCACCCTAGCCCACTAGGCCCATTTTATCTCATTTTGACCCTTTTTAATTTATCTAACCTTTTTTGGAATATCACAACACATCCAAACTATTTTTTACCTATCTTGGCCCAATTTATTCCCCCTTATGTCTAACCCTTTTTTACTCGCTTGACCCATTCTAGTCTCCTAGCTCATTTTAGTATGTTTTGGCCTATTTTGGTTTATCCTACCCATTTTAATCCAAATTAGCTTGTCTCAACCTACACAATCCATTCTAGCCTTTTGTGCCCATTACAATATGATTTGACCCGTTTTGGCCTACATAACCTATTTTTACCTATCCTGACATATTCCCATCCGTTTCAACCTATTTTGGTATGTTTTGGCCTATTTCTACCCTACATCACCTGTTTTGGCCTTTCTAACTTGTTCTGACACTATCCAAGTCTACCTATCCTACTTTGGACTACTTTGGCCTATCCATATTATTCTTGGCCCATTAATGACTTGCCATTTTTTGACATATTTTAACCTGTCTAGCATATTTGAACCTTCCTAGCCTATTTTAGCCCCACTTGGAATATTTTTGCATGTCCCAAACTATTTTGATCCCACCACCTTTTAGCCAATTTCTATCTAATTTAGCCCATTCTAGCCCCCTTAACTCATTTTGGCTTGTTTGTTGCTAATTTTGACCTACTTGCTCTATGTTTGCCTTCATGGCTCATTCTCACGTGTTCTGGCCTATTTTGATCTATCTCACCCATTTTGGCCTTTTCCAACTAGTCCCAACCCATTTTACCCTTCTTGGTGTGTTCTAGTACGTTTTGGCCCCACTTGACTAGTTTTCACCTATTTTTACTTTCTCGACTCATCTTGATCCATCCTACCCACTTTGGTTTTGTGCCACCTTTTTTAGCCTATCCGAGACCATTTCAACCCACCCATGCCCACTTGGCCTGTTTTGGTTCTTCCATCCCAATTTGGCTCTACCTAGCCCATTTTAGTCAATTTCTATACGTTTTGGCCCATTTTAGCCTCAACACATCTTGGCCCATTCCAACTGGCTTGACCTATTCTAGATTTCTTGGCCTATTTTGGTATGTTTCATCATATTTCAACTTGTTCAACCCATTTTAACCCCTTCCAACTTACCCTGACTCATTTTTATTTCTTAGACTATTCTTGTATGTTCGGGTGCCACCTGACTTGTTTCAATCTATTTTTACCTACCTATCATGTCCTGATACCTCCATTTATATAATTAATCTCAAGCATTAAAGATTAATTAGTTTTGACCTTAGCTATGTTCCTTATTCCTCCTTTAACTTTATAACAATACACTTTGAATTTAATAAATTCAATACCTTCTCGACTTTGGCATGCATTGAGTTTGAAGTCTTTTCCTCCTTAACTTCCCTACAACTTGCATTTGTAATGAAGCACTACTCACTTATCCTTATTAATTCCTATGAAACCTATTTACAACACTATTTACACTTGCTTTTGGTTTCTTCGAAGTTGTTGATTAACTTCAACGTGGTACTAGTTACATTCTCCTTCACTATGCTCTTTATTTCACTCTATTGTGCTCTTTGTTTCACTCCACTATGGTGCTAGTTACATTGTCTTGGAATATCTTCCTCATGCATGAATAAGTGTGAGACTTTTCACTCATGCAAGGAAAATGTTTCCTCTTCGCTTGGAGTTTTCTTTTTCATCGTCACACTTGGTGGTAAAACTCTTTAGCACTTTGACATTCCAAGCATTTGTACCTCTTATTTGTAACATTCTTTCTCTTCCTAGCACGTTGTCTTTATTCCAAGTGGCATTCGCTTCCTTGTGTTTGGTAACGTGCTAGCTCATCTCCATGTGGCACTATTCTACATAGCACTCTATTTTGTACTGTAACATTTCAACATGGATCCTTTGATGATAAAGTCTTCTTTATAGCATTCTTTTGCTCCTTCAAAGCTTTGTAAATCTTGTTGATACAACTAACTATTTTCTTTATGTTGGTTAATATTACCGGTTGGCATTTTTAAGATAGTGCAATGTTATTAAACCTTCAACACAAAATCCTTGGCTCTTGCAATGCTTTTCTCGCTAACGACACTATAGCGACTAGACCTTGTTGTTTTGTGGCTCTTTGATGCTTTCTAGATGTTATACATAGCTTCATGAAACTCAATATTGTGCCTTTCAAATTCTTACCCCCTATACTTTCAACTATCACCCTTGCTTTCACAAAAATGGTGGTTTCTCATCTTGAACAGTGGTGGAACTTCTCCTTTTACCAAGCTATGGTAATGGTGGTTTCTACGTTGCCTTTTTCTCTTTAGCAAATATTCTACTACATATCCTTTATGATTTAATGGTTGGTGATATCTTCAATGCTGCAATGCTTGATGATTTTTCCTATGGTGGCTCCAAGCTTCTAAATCATACCAAAATTTACTTTTTGGATAGTATATCCAATCTTTGCTATACAATATTGTCTTATTTACTTTCCAATAGATAGTAGGAAGTTGATATTCTATTTTCTTTGTAATCTATCTAACTTCTCTTTTCTTTTATGCAGGTTTTACTCCCTTGTAAATGTAATATTCTACATAAACTTGAAACCTTTCCTCTTGAAACTTTAAAACCTCAAATTTTGTGCTTTTAAGTATTTAATAATAAGCTAAATATGAATGTTCAAATAATGAACTTTTTGCACCAATGTTGCATACCTTCTGATCTCCTTTTGAAACTATATTGCTTGGTAATTTGATTCACCTAATTGCTGCCTTGATTTTGTGTAACTTTCCAATTCAATTTCTATTACTTTGTTGCCCTCAACTAGTTAATATTGTGGCTCTTCTTGCTATCCTAACCAGATTATAAAATATTTAAATTAGCAACTTTATAACTCCTTTAACTTGTTTCCCACTCTTGCTTTAAAAGCTTGAATCCTTATCCTAAACTCCTCTATTTTGCAACATCCAATGTTGCCTATTTCTCCTTCAAATGTTCTATCCAGTAGTGTGTATTTTTATAGCCATAATATTCTCTAATGTTAACTTTAACTTTTAAAAATTTTAGCACATTTCCTTGACCAAATGTTGTCCAATCCTCCTTGCAACTCTGCTCTGAGTTTCTCCAAATCATAGCTGAATTTTCTCCCTCTAATGTTGCCCAATATTGTAGTCCAAATTTCTTGATTTGCTGCTCTTAAGGACTTTGATTTCTTCTCCTTAGCTCTTGTCAAATTCTGAATTTATCCTTGGCCTATTTAGTTGGTGTATTTCTTAAGAATCTGAATGTCTTGCGATCTTCAAAAAATCTCTCCAAAATTTGGCAAACTTCTTGCCAAATCCTTCTTCCTTTTCGGATTGTTGTTAGATTACAATAATTATCCCAAATTCTTCTCTATTAGGTGCTTTTCCTTGCTAGAAATCTTCTCCCTTGAGCTCTCTTCAAGTCTCCTCCAATGATCACTTCTTCAATTTCTTCAATGAGGCTTTTCTAACTTTCTCCTTCTTTCTCCTTCCATGTTTGTTGAAAGCCTTCTTCTCTTGGGCCTTCAAATTCTACAGTTCCTTATGTCTTCTCAAAACTTAAATGAGATATTTCCTTGATATCTCCAATATTTCAACTATGGAAGTGTTGGATCCTCAAAATCCAACTTGAAGTTTACCCTAAATTTTTGAATTTTTGGTGGCCTTTGGTCTTTTTCAAATTTGTAATACCCCCTTGAGTCCTTTCGAATTATTGCAATGTTTTTTTCCTTTTGAAGTAATTTTCACCCTCCAAGGGCAATAACAATTTTTATGTCACCAAGGTAAGGCCTTTGTTTTGGTTTTCCTAAGGTCTCTTTGTGAGTAAATTTTTGGCTCGAATAAGTTTGATGTAGAGGTCTATATTTGAAGAGCACAACTTTTGATCCGACTGTTGAATCAGCTTTAAATTTTACGTGGAGCTAGATAAATAGGAGAAAAATGCATGCGCTAAGCAACCTTGGTGGATAGGGTGATTTTTCAGTTTTTTATAGGGCCTTAATTCCTTCATCTAGTGCCCCAAAAATGGATTTTAGTGTTTTTTAAGAAATTTGTAAAAAATAATTTTTGGAATTTAAAAATTTTTAGACATGAGTATGTGTTGAGATTTTCTAGGAGGCTTAATATGGGTGATCCAATAATGTTATTAATTTTGAGGCCCATCCAAGTTTTTTTGGCAACTTACTAAAAATAGGGTTGCTTTTGGCTGAAAATGGCAAATTTTCTAAAAATAGTAATTTCTTATTTTTAGGGCTTTAAGATGTAGGATTTTGTTTCAGGGTTTCTCACATTACAAAAGGGGGAGAAAACCCTAAATCTAAAAAAAAAAAACCTAAACCCTAAACCTCAAAACCCTAAACCCTAAAAAAAAAATGAAGGTGATGGAGATAGTGGCTATTATAGATCATTTCCAATTATAGGCCATCATCAAGGTAGTTATAGTTTTTGCAATTATGGACCAAGTGATCAAGCTATTTAAGAGAGTTGTTGAAACAAGAAACATCATTAAGTTTTTGCACAATAATTTTGAGTGTCCATCCTTATCGGTTGTATTTTCCTTTGTGTGTCTTGTCTAGTCACCCATTTTTCTTCCACATTATTGTGCAGGTTTTTCTAAGGAGGTGTGCAATTTACTGAGATCATTTCCAGTGGTTGAGGCTGGAATCTAGGTTTTTTTTGTTACATTAGTTGAACAAAGAGTTGCAATTCTCTATTGCATCATTTGAATGGAGAATTCGTTTGTACTGATTCAGTGAGATCTGGTTATTCTAATCAGACTCCCATTGTAATGATCTATTGTTTAATTTAATCTTATTTTCTCCTTTCAACAGTTCTATGTGCAGTTTTATGTATTCTCCCATTTACATGTTACATTATTTGAATGTGTAGATGTTGTTTTCTTTCACTGGCATGTTGAATCATTTCTATTACGTTATTTGAATGGATGTGATTGGCTCAGTTTTATATTCTCCCCCTTTATCTTCAAACTTTAGATAAGGATGCTCGAGAATGGTTCAACAACCTTGGAGCTAGTACTATCAATAATTTTCAAGATGTAGAGCACACTTTCCTTAGAAACTATGGAGAGAGGAAGAACGAATAATCTTTGATGACAAAATTGGCTACCATGAAAAAGAAAGAAAATCAATCAATGGAATATTTTAATAGAAGATTATTTAAGACCAAAAATAAGATTTTGGTAGCATTAAGGCCAAATTATGATCAGTCCATTTGTTTCTACAAAAATGCTTTCCAAACAGTGTTGCAAAAAGGCAAAGACAATAGTGCAAAAACTTCACAAGGTAATAATAAATAGCAGGAAGATAGCAGACCTCCTTTCAGAAGGAATTTTAAGAGAAACTTCACAGACCTACTTTGAATAACAGGAAGATAGCAGACCTGTTGGATTCAATTAAAAAAGGGGAAGACAATAGTGCAAAAACTTCATAAGGTAATAATAGACAGTAGGAAGATAGTAGACCTCATTTCCAAAGGAATTTTAAGAGAAACTAGAATAACAATGGAAATGAAGAGGGAAACGAGAATCAAAATGGGAATTGGAAAAAGAAAGAAGTAGAGAGAGATCTAGATTCTATTCCAAATTCCATGCCACCAAATAATATAGCATCAGATCATTCCTTTTATTGATCTTCTAATGATGCACCACATAACCCTATTGATTGTGGTATTTATCTTAGTATGCATTCTAATGTTGATGTAAATGTTGAAAATGAAGATGAAGATATTAGAATTAATGTATGTTGGACTCAGGAGGATGAAACCAAAGAATAGAAGTTTGAAAGGGACATGGACATATGTGTAAGTAATTAAGACCAAAGAGCATTGGTCTTTGGAGAGGCATTAATCTCAAGTGAGCCTACTAATACTAGATTTGATAGAATGAAGCAAGGAAAGATTGTACCTACAACAGAAGAGGTTGAGTCTTTAGAAAGAATACATGATATTAATCTCAGGAATAGAATAGTGGAGGACAAAGTTTATGAAGGGCCTACACAAAAGGAAAAATCTACGAGAGTGATTTCACAAAAAAAGGTAAATTAGACGAAGCTACAAATGATTCCTGAAGAGCCTAACGTAGAGAAGATTATCAAAAACCAATATCAAAAAACTAGAAAAGAATTGATGATAAAAAAAAGATCAGTTTGATCTGGGTTTAGAGGTTACCAAATAGAAGGTTAGCATCACTTTTGGAGAATTAATGACTATTTGAAAGTATCGGCATCAAGTATGTAGAGCCTTCAAATTAATTGTTTAGTCAGGAGGACAACTTCAAAATCCCATAGGTCTTGTGAATAATGCAGTCAGAGCCCCATATTTAGTTAAGCGATTCTATATCTCACTAAAGTATACATAAGGCTATGGGGACCAATATGTTATTTATAAATGCATGCTTGATAGTGGTGCTTCCATGAATGCAATATCAAAACAAGTAGCTAATCAATTAGGTTTGATTTGTTAGAAACAACACCCTCATATTTCTATCATGGATAATAGGAGAGTACCTTGTGTAGGCATTATCATTGGACTTCTTGTTCATCTTGAACAATACCCTAAGAAAGAAGTGGTGATGGATGTTGTAGTTGTAGATGTGGACCCTTCATTTTCCATATTACCCTCTAGGCATTAGATAGAGCAAATAGGTGGTACTATTTAGTTGGATTGGTTATATACCACTATTATAATGTAGGGTAAGGAAAAAGTGATATTGAAAAGAGAACCCTTCAATAGGTATTTAGTTGAATTCAGATATCTAATGATAATATGGTTAATATCATGAATTGTATCGAGGAAAAATATATGGGGCTTTCCTTATCTGGTATTCTCCTTTCTTGTTGGAAGTACCTAATACTCAGAATATGGATCCAAAACTAAAGGCTAAAGTAGATGCAAAAACTGATAAAATTTTGACTTCTGTGTTATGTACTATGACCTTTGATGAGACAAAATCTAAAGAGGGAGTAGGAGTTGGAGTACTGTTGACAAACATCAATGGAATCTATCTTGGCATACCATACAAGTTAGAATTTTCTTGTACAAATAATGTTGCAAAGTATGAAGCTTTATTGCTAGGGCTAAGGAAATCCAAGGAACTGGGTATTAATTACCTCAAAGTTAGTGGGATGCTGAGCTAATAATTTAACAAATCAAATGGAGATATCAAACAAAGCACCCTAAATTAAAGCAATATAAGTGGGCAGTGTTGGATGAAATAGATAGATTTTTGGCTTTTAATTTGCAATTTATTCCTAGAGCACAGAATCACAATGCTAATTTGTTATCCATTAATGCTTCTAGAGCAAAAAACCTTGAGATAGATACTTGGTTTATGAAATGGTTCTCGACCATATCTGTTTATAAGCCATATGTCCAAAATTATATGGTTTATTTACAAGTTTTTCATGATGATATACACATTAATGATTTATGACTATGCAAAATGAGTTTTCTTATGTTATTTATGATGAAGGTGATGAAGAAAAACTAAAGGATGTTATTGGAGAGCCTACATAAGTCATACAAATGAAGACCAATAGGATCCCTAGGGGGTTGATGTCTTTAGACAACTTGTTTTATGACTTTGATAGATCATATAAACCTTCAGTTCAGGAATTTGAAGTAGATGAAAGTTAATATCAAAAAATACAAAAAGCCCAAGATTATTAGGATCAATAAAACTCTGTTAGGAAAAGAGAAGCAACAATATATCAAAGTTTTGAAAAACAACATAGATAATTTTGCTTGGAGTTATGAAGATCTGAAGACCCTCAATATAAAGGTAATGACTCACATAATACCCCTTCAGAAAGATACCAAGCCTTTCAAGCAGAAATAAAATAAGTTCAATCCCACTTTTCATCCAAGTATGCAAAAAGAAGTGCAGAAGTTATTGGATACCAAGATAATCAGGAAGATGAGATTTTCTACTTGGTTGGCAAACCTGGTTCTAGTTACAAAAAAGAATGGTGAGATCAGGATTTGTGTAGATTTTAAGAATTTGAATAAGAGCTCTCTCAAATACAACTATCCACTTTCAAATATGGACCAATTGTTTCAAGCAGTGGTTGGAACATCAAGAATGTATTTATTGGATGGCTTTTTCAGGTTAAAATCATATTGCAGTGAATCCAAAAGATAGATACAAAACAATTTTCACTACACCATAGGGAACATTTGAATATCTTAGGGTGCCCTTTGGATTTATGAATGCAAGGGCAACATTTCAGAGAGCAATGGATGTTGCATTTAAGGGATTGATATTCAAGATAGTGGTAGTATATCTTGATCATGTTACAGTTTTTTCAAAAAAATCCTGAAGATTATTTTGCACATCTAACTCAAGTATTGGACAGGTGAAAGGATTTTGGCATATATTTGAATCCTATAGAATGTGTGTTTGGGCCACACAAGGTGTTACTTTGGAATATTATTTCAAAATATGGGATTAGCATTGATACACAAAGAGTAGAAGCCATTTCTAAAATTTCACCTTCTAAGAATCTTAAGGGAGTTAGATCATTCTTTGAAAATATTAACTTTAATAGGAGGTTTATCCCTGATTTTGCTCAAACTGCAAAATTAAAAAATGTCATGTTCAAGAAAAATGGGGAAATAAGGTGTACATAACCTTACATTGTTGTTAAAGATGTTTTCACTCAAACTGAACCTTTAGGCAGTCCTGTAAGGTGGATGGCTAAATTGCTATAGTATGATGTGGAATTCAAAGTAGTACAGATTGTTAGAGGATAGGTATTGGTAAATTATATTGCTAACAAAGAAGAGGAGGCTATTAATAACACTATTTCAGTAGATAAATACAAAGAAGTAAGAGTATTTTACAATTTTTATTGCATGTGATATGATGGCATTATCTTTTACCTTCAAAACTTGTCATTTCAAGGAGACATGTCCCAAAACAAAAGGTCTATCAAGCAATTGGATTAAAGGTATTACATTCAATAAGGTAGATTTTATTGGAGGCATCCAAATGATGTGTTGCTTCTTTGTTTGTTTGATAAAGAGGTATTCAATAAGGTAGACTATATTGGGGGTATCTATATTTTTGTAGAAAAGAAAAATTTGCTAGCCATACCCTTAAAGCCAGTGATTGTGAAAGCTTCTTTTACTCAATGGGGAATAGATCTCCTAGGTGAGATTAACCCCAGTTATTTTGGAGGTCATGGGTGGATCATTACAGCAACATACTATTTTACCAAGTGGGTAGAAGCAGCACCTCTCAAGAAATCCACTATAGAAGTGGTCATCAACTTTTTAAAAGAGGACATACTGACAAGATTTTGAGTTCCCAAGAAGATAGTCACAAACAATGGTAACTACTTCACTTCTTTTGATATGATTAAATTTTGTGCTAGGTAAAACATAGGGCTTTCTCATTCTACAAATTACTATCATCAAGGGAATGAATTTGTATAATCCTCAAATAAGAATTTGATCACAAGTTAGAAGAGGATTGGACAGAAGCAAAAGAAGTTGGGATAGTGAGCTGAAGTATGCTTTATGGGCTGACAAGATATCTATCAAAAGAAGAACATGAAAGTCTCTCTATGAACTAGTATATGGTGAGAGTGCTCTACTACCCCCTCAGGTGGAAAGTCATGCTTTATCTTTACTTAATTAGGATCATGAAAATCCAAATGTCTTGTAGAGAATACTTGATCAAATTGCAAAGTTGCAGGAAGACAAAAAGGATGCATTAATGAAGATGGATTGAGCAAGTTCACAAAATAATGCAGTTGTTTAATAAGAAAGAAAAAGGTAAATCTTTTTAGGGAGGAGATATAGTGTTGTACAGGGACCCCAAAAATGACAAACATAGTGAAAAATGGAAACGAGAGCCTAAATGTCTTGGCCCTTATAAAATTCTCCAGAATGTAGATCAACATACTTAAAAATTGCAAACTTTGGATGGTGCAAAATTTTCAATTTCTCTGTGGCCAACATTTGAAATTGTATCATTCAACACTAAGGGCTTGAGAAGCCACAAAAAAAAGTGTGTTTCAGTCTTGTCATTTTTAGGAGATTAAGGTTTCACTTTTTATGTGATTGAGTCCCTTTTAGGTGATTAGGCAAGTTTTTGAGTTTTTGTGGTCTCCTAGAGATTTTGGAATTCTTAGGTGATTAAAAAAAAAGTGTTTCAATCTTATTTTTTTTAGGTGATTAAAGTTTTCAGTTTTAGGTGATTAAGGTGTTATTTTTAGGTGATTAGTCTAGTTTTTGAGTCCTTGTGGTCTATTGGAGATTCGAAGTCCTCATGTGATTCATTGTCCAAGAGTCTTTTCATCACCTGTCCCAGTCGGAGCCTGTGTTGGATCTTCAAAATCCAACTTGAAGTTTACCCCAAATTTTTGAATTTTTGGTGTCCTTTGGTCTTTTTCAAATTTGTAATATTCCCTTGAGTCCTTTCCAATTATTGTAAATTTTTGGTCCCTTTGAAGTCCTATTTCACCATCCAAGAGCAATAAAATCTTTTATATCACCAAGGTCAGGCCTTTGTTTTGGTTTTCCTAAGGTCTTTTTGTGAGTAAATGTTTGGCCCAAATAAATTTGATGTAGGGGCCTTTTTGGAACCATTTCTTGTATCCATAGGATTTGATTGTCATGCTACAAGAAATCGTTTGAAACCAACGAGCTATTATAGGCTCTGGTCAACCTTCCTCTTTATTCTAATTAAAAACGGCTATTGCTACAAGAAAAACATTAGAATGGGTAAAGAAACTCCCAACGGTAAACTTGATATTATGTGTGGGTTACACGCTCCAGATTTAGGATTATACTATATATATTAAAATGACCAAGCAATAAAAATAACCATTAATTATATCTTATGTGGACCGATGCCTAGATTCATTGGGTTGTTATAGCAATTTAACAACATATGTAACATGAGAAAGAAAGAAAGAAAGGGATTAAGAAAGAATTGACACTATCATATCTATTTGAATATCATAACAGACATAACAGTTGGCCAACGATAAAAACATATGTAATACATTCAAATAATGTAACACATTACGTAGTAACACACAGTACCAAGATAAAGAATTAATAAGAATGAAACCCATAATTGTATTGATTTTTCATAAAATATTACATGTAGAGTGAGCAGGATGCCTTTTAACTCTATTTTTCTCAAAGAAATATATCAATACAATGAAGAAACTTTGTTCAAATAATGTAACAGGTCTCTCCTACTCTCCTTGTTCCAATATAGTAATAGCAGAGTCTTTGAATATCAGGCTCAATAGGATAGGAAATAATCTCAACTTCTTGAGCACTTTCCTATCAAAATCCTGCACAACAAAGGGAAGAATAAGGGATGGCAAAGAAAATCAACACAAAAGGAGATACAACAACACAACTAGTAGGGCACTTAAGTATACCTCTTAGTAAAAATGTTATCTAAATGAACTTGATGCAGATTCTGGCCCCAGCTACTTCTTTTTATAGCCTCTGTTTATTGAATCTATTATTCTTGGTCTAATCTTGGCCCTACATTTGTCAGCATATCCACTGATCTTTTTGTATGCTGTCTAGTTGTATAGACCCTAGATCTCCTATTATTCACTTTCAAATATGGAGCAATTGTTTCAAGCAGTGGTTGGAACATTAATAATGTCTTTATTGGATGGCTTTTCAAGTTAAAATTAGATTGCAGTGAATCCAGAAGATAGATACAAAACAATTTTCACTACACCATGGGGAACATTTGAATATCTTAGGATGCCCTTTGGATTGATGAATGCAAGGGAAAAATTTTAGAGGGCAATGGATGTTGCATTTAAGGGATTATTATTAAATATAGTGGTAGCATATCTTGATCATGTTATAGTTTTTTCAAAAAAATCCTAAAGATCATTTTGCACATCTAACTCAACTGTTGGACAAGTACAAGGATTTTGGCATATATTTGAATCCTATAGAATGTGTTTTTGGGCCACACAAGGTAAACTACTTTGGAATATTATTTCAAAATATGGGATTAGCATTGATACACAAAGAGTAGAAGCCATTTCTAAAATTTCACCTCCTCATAATCTTAAGGGAGTTAGATCATTCTTTGGAAATATTAACTTTATTAGGAGGTTTATCCCTAATTTTGCTCAAACTACCAAATTAAAAAATGTCATGATCAAGAAAAATGGGAAAATAAGGTCATAACCTTACATTGTTGTTAAAGATGTTTTCACTCAAACTGAACCTTTAGGCTGTCCTGTAAGGTGGATGGCTAAATTACTATAGTGATGTGGAATTCAAAGCAGTATAGATTGTCAGAGGATAGGTATTGGCAAAGTATCTAGCTAAAAAATAAGGGGAGGCTATGAATAACACTATTGCAGTAGATAAACACCAAGAAGTAAAAGTAGTTTATAGTTTTGATTACAGGTGGTATGATACCTTCAAAACTTGTCATTTCAAGGAGACATGTCCCAAAACAAAAGGTCTATCAAGCAATTGTCTCAAAGGTATTACATTCAAGAAGGTAGATTTTATTGGAGGCATCTAGATGGTGTGTTACTTCTTTGTTTTTTTGATAAAGAGGCATTCAAGAAGGTAGACTATATTGGGGATATCTAGATTTTTTTAGAAAAGAAGAATTTTCCAGCCATACCCCTAAATCCAGTGATTGTGGAAGCTTCTTTTACTCAATGGGGAATAGATAACATAGGTGAGATTAACCCCAATTCTTTTGGAGGTCATGGGTGGATCATTACAGCAACATACTATTTTACCAAGTGGGTAGAAGCAGCACCTCTCAAGAAATCCACTACATAAGTGGTCATCAACTTTTTAGAAGAGGACATAATGACAAGATTTGGAGTTCCCAAGAAGATAGTCACAAAAAATGGTAACTACTTCACTTCTTTTGATATGATTAAATTTTGTGCTAGGTACAACATAGAGATTTCTCATTCTACAAATTACTATCATCAAGGGAATTACTTAGTAGAATCCTCAAATAAGAATTTGATCACAACTTAGAAGAGGATTGGGCAGAAACAAAAGAAGTTGGGATAGTTAGCTGAAGTATGCTTTATGGGCTGATAGGATATCTATCAAAAGAAGAACATGAAAGTCTCTGTATGAACTAGTATATGGTGAGAGTGCTCTACTACCCCCTCAGGTGGAAAGTCATACTTTATATTTACTTCTTCAGGATCATGAAAATCCAAATTTCTTACAGAGAAGACTTGATCAAATTGCAAATTTGCAGGAAGACAAAAAGGATGCATTAATGAAGATGATTGAGTAAGTTCACAAAATAGTGCAGTTGTTTAATAAGAAATCCAAAGGTAAATATTTTCAGGGAGGAGATATAGTGTTGTACAGGGACCCCAAAAATGACAAACATGGTGAAAAAGGGAAATGGGAGCCTAAATGGCTTGGCCCTTATAAAATTCTCTAGAATGTAGATCAACATACTTAAAAATTGCAAACTTTGGATGGTGCAAAATTTTCAATTTCTATGTGGCCAACATTTGAAATTGTATCATTCAGCACTTAGGGCTTGAGAAGCCACAAAAAAATTGTTTTTCAGTCTTGTTCTTTTTAGGTGATTAAGGTTTCACTTTTTAGGTGATTAAGGAGTTCCTTTTAGGTGATTAGGCAAGTTTTTGAGTTTTTGTGGTCTGCTAGAGATTTTGGAATTCTCAGGCATTTAAAAAAAAAGTGTTTCAATCTTGTTTTTTTTAGGTGATTAAATTTTTCAGTTTTTAGGTGATTAAGGTGTTCTTTTTAGGTGATTAATCTAGTTTTTGAGTCCTTGTGGTCTACTTGATATTTTGGAGTCCTCATGTGATTCATTTTTCAAGAGTCTTTTCATCAGCTGTCCCAGTCGAAGCCTATGTTGGATCTTGAAAATCCAACTTGAAGTTTACCCCAAATTTTAGAATTTTTGGTGTCCTTTGGTCTTTTTCAAATTTGCAATACCCCCTTGAGTCATTTATTGTAAATGTTTTGTCCCTTTGAAGTCCTATTTCACCATCCAAGAGCAATAAAATCTTTTATGTCACTAAGGTCAGGCCTTTGTTTTGGTTTTTCTAAGGTCTTTTTGTGAGTAAATGTTTGGCCCAAATAAATTTGATGCAGGGTCCTTGTTGGAGCCATTTCTTGCATCCATAGGATTCGATTATCACACTACAAAAAATCGTTTGAAACCAACGAGCTATTACAGGCTCTGGTCAACCTGCCTCTTTATTCTGATTAAAAATGGCTATTGCTACAAGAAAAACTTTAGAACAGGTAAAGAACTCCCAACGGTAAACTTGATATTATGCACAGGTTACACGCTCCAGATATAGGATTATACTATATGTATTAAAATGACCAAGGAATGAAAATAACCATTTATTATGCCTTATGTGGACCAGTGCCTAGATTCATTGGGTTGTTATAGTAATTTAACAACATATGTAACATAAGAAAGTAAGAAGGGTTAAGAATGAATTGGCACTATCATATCCATTTGAATATCATAATAGACATAACAGTTGGCTAACGACAAAAACGTACGTAATGCATTCAAATAATGTAACACATTACGTAGTAACACAAAGTACCAAGATAAAAAATTAATAAGAATGAAACCCATAATTGTATTGATTTTTCATAAAATATTACATGTAGAGTGAGCACGATGCCTTTTGACTCTGTTTTTCTCAAAGAAATGTATCAATACAATGAAAAATATTTGTTCAAATAATGTAATAAGTCTCTCCTACTCTACTTGTTCCAATATAGTAACCGTAGAGTCTTTAAATCTCAGGCTCAATATGACAGGAAATAATCTCAACTTCTTGAGCACTTTCCTATCAAAATCCTGCATAGCAAAGGGAAGAATAAGAGGTGGTAGAGAAAACTGACACAAAAGGAGATACAACAACACAGCTAGCAGGGCGCTTAAGTATACCTGTTAAAAAAAATGCTATCTAAATGCTTGATGCAGATTCTGGTCCCAACTACTTCCTTTTATAGCCTTTGTTTCTTGAATATGTTATTCTTGGTCTGATCCTGGCCCTACATTTGTTAGCATATCCACTGATATTTTTGTATGTTTTCTAGCTGTATAGACCTTGGATCTCTTGTTGAGATTTTTCCTTGAATTGAAGCGAGCTTTTACACTAAATAGATTTAACAAACCTGTTCTTCTTTTGTGATGTTATACTTTCTTATTTCCTGTTTATCCTAGTTATTCGATTATGTCGTTATGGATTGACCAGACTGCTATAGTAGAATTTTGACGTAAGATAGAAGGATATCTAATGTGATGATGAAGACATAATGGTTAAGAAGTAGGCGGGAACAATTGGAGTTGATTTGTACATGGGACGGTGGTGAGATGATGTTCTGTGGAGTGAATGGTTACGATGGAAAAGAGAATATCCCTAGAAGGGGGAGGGCAGTGCTAGATAGGAGGAAAAATGAAATGAAAAACAAGATCTAGAAGCACCTATATGGTACTTCCATAACTATATCCCGTCGGAGTGAGCTCTTTGTAACTATATTCCATCGAAGCGCGAAGTGAGAATCTCTTTGTAAGATGAAGCCATGTTTCACTCTTAACGTGCCTTCTTCGTCTTCTAAAAATGCAGAACAGGAAATGGTTATGCCTATGTATTGTGCTCTCCATCACTTTTCTTAGTGATGTCTCTACTTTACCTCTAGCCACCCTTATTTATAAACTGTTGGTTTTGATATGAGATTGGTCAAACACGATTATTTTATTTTTTGCACGGTATGCTATCTTTCTTGGTGGGCATGTGTGATCCGATTTTGTTCTGGGATGTCAGGATTTGTCTTCTGATCAATTCATATTATCTTCACACTGGTACAATTCGTGCGGTCTCTCTTGATAGTTTGTTTATTTTGTCTCCTGGTCGTGGCCTGAATTAGTCACTTCTCTAAGTCCTTTGCCTATATTTCCAAATTACCTTATAGTGGTTGCTATTTGTTGTAGTTTACTTTTGTTTAGCGATTAGACCCATTAATGATGCACCACATTGGTACAACTCGTATTGTTATGAAATCACTTCTTTCCTCTAATTTCACCAAATAATTACATGGAGGTTCGTGCTTATTTGATCTTCCAACTCATAATTATATTTGAATGGAAAACACATTGTGTTCCTCTGTTTGAAGGAATACAATTACATCACAATCCAATGGAAGCGCTTGGATAATCTAAATCTAATGACCATGATCTAATCAGAGCCATACAAAGAACAAGAGCATACATCGTTGATCGATCCAACGGTCGCACTTGTACCAAGAAATATCTGATGGCAACGCTCCGTCAAAGCTATCATCCTTTAAGAAGGGATTCGAATGGTCGCACCTATCCTCGATTTAATCCAATAGCTGCGCTTTAATCAAGACCATCATAGGAGACCAAGGGGCAATTAAAAAAATCTAGATCTAACAAATCCAACAATCGCAGTGATTCTTGACCATATCCGATGGCCGCGCTTGGCAAATCTACCTGGATGTTAAGAACTGATCAAATAGAAATGCACGGTTACATAATTAATCAAACGATAACCCACCGATGAGATAATATGATTATTAAAAGCGTGTATTAAAACGAAGGTTAAGCAATGGTTTGATTATTCTTTCATAACTAGTATTCAACATAAGGATAAGGCCCAAACTTAATTTTATATCAAATATTAATAAATGCAATAGGATGGAATCCTTGATCTAACGCTTATTATAAGATTGATTCATTAGTAAAATGCCAAGATATCCTCTATAATGTGCATAATAATTATTGGCACGTACCTTCGATATTACAGGGCTAACATTTTTACAGGTCTGAAAGTATCGAGCCAAGATACCCAATGCATTTATGCGTCCAAAGGTAATCACGAGTTGAAAAATCCTATAAGTCCGCATCCCAGCAAATGAATTATACAGTTAGATATCCCAAAAGAGGGTGGCCATTCTCTAAGGCACTCGAAACAAGGACCAATACAAAAAACCAGGCGATTACCAATTTACGAGAACATACACTAAGCCAAGAAAAAAAGAGGGGCCCTACGAAGAAAAATAAAATTATTATAGCAACGAAAAACACATAGTACCAATAAAAAGCCAATGGACACCATAGATTAAGGTAATGACCAAGGAAAGAAAGGTTCGAACAGTAAAAAAAAATCAAGCATACGGTATTGAGACGAGCCTAATACGAACTGATCTGAAAACAAATCCTAACGCTCAAGCTGAGGATCAAATTATGAGGACAATGGAGTATCATAAGATAAAATAAAATAAACCTTTTTGAACGAGCTCATGCCCAGGTACTCAACTTATAAAAGGGATAGTGAAGGGCAGCTAAAGAAATATCACATAGAAAAATGATAGAGTTCACAATGCATGAGTACAATCGAGAAGCAAGTTATGGCTTTAGCCTTTCACTCCGTGCTTCGATGGAATATAGTTACATAGGGGACACTTCGAAATAGTATAGTTAGGGAAGCTACGTATATGTGCTTCCATATCTTATTTTCCATTCCCTCCTTCCTCTTACTTATCACTACCCCCCTCTTTCTAAGCATTCTCTCTTGATCGCCCCCGTCGTTCTCCCCACATAGCACTATCTCACCACCATCCATTGTGTGAAGCCACCCCCCCTTCGCTCTCTCCTCCCTCATAAACACCATGTGACCAACGTCATCCCATCGTTCCGACCCTAGCACGCCACTTCTTCCCTTCACCATCACATTGGGTCCGTCCTTCGTCATCTTGATCTGTGGTTGCCTAGTCGAATTTTTATTGCATATCCACCTGACTAGGGCAAGCAGGAAATAGCATAATATACCTAAGTATAGATGCATTGCATAACTAAGTAAAAGAAGAAAAACAAGTGTGCCAAATATATTTGGCACAAGAGCTCCCAGAGCTCCCTTCAATCCAAGAGTAAATCATAACAAGAAATCCAGAGCCAAGCTAGTTGTACTAATTTGGAAATCAAATCAGATAGCAACAGGTGTAAGGCCAGGATTGTACCAAAAATAACAGATTCAAGAACTAGAGGCTACAAAAGGAAGTAGCTACGATCAGATAGCATTTTTTCTAAGAGGTATATTTGAGTGCCCTACTAGTTGTGCTGTTGTATCTCCTTTTTGTGTCTATTTTCTTTGCCATCCCTTATTCTTCCCTTTTATGTGTAGGGTTTTAATAGGAAAGTGCTCAAGAAGCTGAGATTATTTTTTATCTTATTAAGCCTAAGATTCAGAGACTCTACTATTTCTAGATCGGAACAAGGAGGGTATGAGATACCTATTACATTATTTGAACAGAGTTTCTTCATTGTATTGATACATTTCTTTAAGAAAAATAGAGTTAAAAGGCATTCTGCCCACTCTGCATGTAATTTACTAGAAAATCAATATAATTTTGGGTTTCATTCTTGTTAATTCCTTGTCTTAGTTCTATATGTTACTACATAATGTATTATATTATTTGAATGTGATATGTATGTTTCTATCGTTGGCCAACTGTTACATCTATTATGATATTCAAATGGACATGTTAATGTTGATTCTTTCTCAATCTCTTTCTTTCTTTCTCATATTAAAAACATTGTTAAATTACTATAACAACTCAATGAATCTAGGCACTGGTCTATATAAGACATAAGAATTGGTTATTTTATTTGCTTGATCATTATTAATGTATATAGTATAATTTTAATCTAGAGTGTGTAATAATCGTAAATTCATAAGATTACCGCTAGGGTTTCCTTACCCATTATGTAGTTTCTCCTATAGTAATAGTTTTTTGAAATCAGAATGAAGATGCAGGTTGACCAGAGCCTGTAATAGCTCATTGGTTTCAAATGGTTTCTTGTAGCGTGACAATCGAATCCTATGGATGCAAGAAATGGTTCCAAAAGTCTTTTGGCACCGTTTTTGGGGAGGACTTGATAAATTTTTTTGATTATCTTCTTAATAGTTTTATTTCAATGATTATATTTTAATCAACAGGTGACCAGTTATAATAAAGAACCTTCGTTTTAATTTTTACATTTTTATGTTCTTTATTTTCTTTCTTTCCCATGTTTTTCAATTACTTTTGAAGTGAGTTTATGAGTTTCTTGATTTTCTTGAATTACTCCAAGAAACATCCTCTGTGAGGCTGAGTGTTAAATATCAAGCAATCTTGATAAGCACATATGTTCTTTTTGTACTACCCGTGCTAGCGACTCTATCTGGACAAACCCAGAAAACAAAAATCAAGAAAGAAGGAGCAGAACATGTTGGCGCACACCAGGAGAAGCAGTAAGGAGATTTTTCCCGAATTTGAGAATCTAAAGATATTTACCCATAATAAAAAAATCCCACTTCTTAAGAGCACCGTGTATGAAAATAGATCTTATTTTAGTAGGAAAAAGTACGTAAAAAATAATAGAATTCAAGATACTGTTGTTACTGATATTACTATAGATGAAATTCTAAATGCTACGATAGAAAACACATTAGAGTCATCTCAGTCCCATAGTCCTATAGATTTTAATATAGGATTAAATAATTCAGGCTATACCTAGGCATCCCAAACCCATATTCCTGTAAGTATTGTTGCTATGAATTTGAATCATCTATAAAGAAATAATATATATAGGCCTTTTGTGTTACCCACAAATTTAAATGCCTTGCCCAGTAAAGCTCACAAATACCTCCTAAATTTCTTAGGAAATAATGCAGTAACTAAAGAAGATCATATCAAGAGTTTTCTATATGTAATGGATAGTTTAAAGGTTGAACACGAAGATGTAGTCTTAAGATAATTTTTACAAAATTTAGAAAAAGATGCTAGAGAATGGTTCAATTCTCTTCCTAATGATGACATCCCAGACTTCACTAAAATGGAAGCTGTTTTTCTAAATAAATATGGGGAAAGAAAAAATGAACAATCTCTGTTAACAGAATTGGCCACTATGAAAATAAAATAAAATGAGGTTGTTAATGATTTCAATAGAATATTCTCAAAAACCAGAAACAGAATCCTTGACAATCTTAGACCTAATGATATTCAATCTATTTTTTTTAATAAGAATGCTTTTCAATAAGAGTTTAACTATGAGATAAGGCAGGAACAAGCCACTACCATTGACAGTTGTATGGAGAAAGCAATGGATATAAAAATAACATGTTTGATAGTGGTAAGATGAAGCCTTACTCCCGGGAAGTCAATCTGCCAGAAAGAAAGCCTAAAAGGGTAGCATTTGATATACAAAGAAGAACTAAAATTGATCCAATGGAGAATTTGACAAATCAAATGATTGAGATGTTCAATACCATGAATAACAGGTTAGCAATAATTGAAAGAAATAATGGTAATAATGGTGAATCATCACAAACAGAGCGACCACATGTTGACAACCATCCTCCCTTTAAGGAAAACTTCAATAGAAATTGAGGAAACAACAATGGTTTTGAAGAAGGAAATATAAGTAGGAATAATGAGAACAATAACTGGAAAAATAAAGACTTTGACAGAGATTGGAACAATGTTCCTAACCCAATACCATATGCTACATAGAAGAAGGTTTCCTTTATTTTTGTACTACTTGTAATGCACCACACAATCTTGATGCATGTGGAATTTACATGTTGATTCAGAAGATGATATAAGAATCAATGCTTGTTGGTCTGTAGAAGATGAATCCAGAGAAAGGTTATTTAAAGAGAATATGGATAAGTATACTTCAAATCATCATCCTCAAATCTTAGTAGTTGAAAGTACTAAAATCTTGCAAAAACCACATTAGTCAAGATATGACAAAATGAAGCAAGGGAAAATAATCCCCACTGCTTAATAATTTGAAGAATTAGAGGCTACCCATACTTTGAATTTAAGAAATAGAACTATCCTAGATAAGACAAAGAAAGCCTCTACAAGTGAAACAAGAAAACAAACTTTCACAAATAAGAATATCAGTAAAGAGAAAACTGATAGAATCCTTAAAAATATTACTCCTGAAGTAATAGAATTAGAGGAAGAGATTCCCAAAGAAGAAAGTAACATACCACCAGATATAAGGAAGATAGAATTTGATGCTAGATCAAAACTTAGTAAATAAAAGGTTAACATCACATTTGGAGAAATTATAAAATTTCAACAATATAGAGAACAAGTCTACAGAGCATTTGGACTAGTGGAATGAAAAGAAGACCCAAATTTTCATGCTGCTAGATAAAACCAATGATGCAAGATCACCATCCTCTATCAGACCCTTCTATGTATCATTGAGGTATAATTCACATGAAGGGGAAATGTATGTGATTCATAATTGCATGTTAGACAATGGAGCCTCAAACAATATCATGCCCAAATTAATAGCTGATCAAATGGGATTATTCTACACAAGAGATTCCGCCCCTGTTTTTGTAATGGATAGTAGACAAATTCCTTGTGTAGGGGTGATAATAGGATTGTTGGTTTTCTTGGACCAACACCTAAAAAAGGGCATAGTCATGGATGTTGCAGTAGTTGATGTCGACCCATTCTTCCCTTTATTACTCAGTAGACATTGGGCAGAACAATTAGGAGGTTCAATCCAATTGGACTGGTCCTATGCCACAATACTAATAACGGATAATGAGAACATAATATTATGAAGAGAACCATTTAAAAAGCATTATGTAGAATTAATTCAAATAGATGAAACCATGATAAAATTATTAAGCTTTGTGGAAGAAAAAGGATTGGGAGTTTACTCCATATGGCACAACACTTTCCTGGTGAAAGTACCAAAAGCAAAGAATATGGATCCAAAATTTATGAAAATGGTAGATACTGAATCAGATAGAGTATTAACCCAATAAATATGGACCATGTCTTTTTATGGAGCTAAATTCCAATCTAGAGCAGGTGCAGGTGTTAATTTTATTGATATAAAAGGAAATTATCTTGGCATCTCTTAAAGACTAGAATTTCCTTACACAAACAATGTAGTTGACTATGAAACTTTATTTATTGGGTTAAGGAAAGCAAAAGAATTAGGTATTAGCTACTTATTTGTAACAGGGGATGCAAAACTTATTATACAACAAATCAAAGGTAAATATTAAACCAAGAATCCTAGGCTTAAGCAATATAAAAATGCAGTATTGGAAGAAATTGAAAAATTCTTAGCTTTCAATATCTCATTTATTCCAAGATCTCTTAGCTGTGAACACCTTAGGCCTAGATCACTTAGAGATAACTACAGACTATATGGATAGATTTCCAACTATTTAAGTCTATAAGCCTTCTGTTCCAGATAACATAGTTTACCTACAGGTCTTTCAAGATGATATAGATATTAAAGATTTTATGACTCTGCAAAACCAATATGCATATATAATCTATGATGAAAAGGATGAGGAAAAGCTAAAAGAACAAATAGGAGAACCAGTAGAAGTAATTCAATTGAAAATAAATAAGATACCTAAAGGATTAGTTTCTCTGGAAAGTCTATTTGATGATTTTGGCAAAGCTTACAAGCCTTTAAGCAAAGAAGTAATATTTGAAGACATTAACATTGGTACAATGAAAGATCCCAAAATAGTAAAGATAGACAAGGCCTTACCTGCAAAAGAAAATGCTGGATACATCAGTTTCTTAAAGAAGACTAAAGAACATTTTTCTTGGACTTATGAAGACCTTAAAACCTTCAAAAAAGATGTGATGACACACATAATACCCCTGAAGGAATATTCCAAGCCATTTAGACAGAAACAAAGGAAGTACAATCCCACCCTGCACCCAATAATGTAAAAGGAAGTTCAAAAATTGCTAGATTCTAAAATAATCAGAAAGGTAAGATTTTCTTCTTGGATATCCAATTTAGTGTCAGTCAAAAAAAAGAATGGTAATATCAGACTCTGTGTAGACTTCAAAAAATTAAATAAGAATTTATTGAAAGACAATTACCCATTGCCCAATATGGAACAACTATTGCAAGTAATAGTTGGTTCAAATAGATTATCCTTGTTAGATGGATTTTCTAGCTACAATCAAATTCAGATTAATCTAGAAGACAGACATAAACCACATTCACTACACCTTGGGGCACATTTGAATATTTACGAATGCCTTTAGGACTGATGAATGTAGGTGCTAATTTTCAGAGGGTAATGGATTTTATCTTCAAAGGATTGATGTTCAAAATAGTAGTTGTCTACCTGGATGATATCATAGTATTCTCTAAAAATCTAGAAGATCATTTAGAACACTTGGCTACAATTTTCGCATGGTGCAAAGAATTTAGAATTTCTCTAAATCCAAAGAAGTGCATATTCTAGACTACACAAGGAAAGTTGTTACATCATATAGATTCAGAAAAAAAAATAAACATTGATCCAAAAATAATTGAAGCTATTTCCAAAATTCTCCCTCCCGTAAATTTAAAAGGTGTTAGGTCATTCTTTGGCAAAATAAATTTTATTAGAAGATTTGTTTCAAATTTTGCAGAGATGACCAAACCCATAAATGATATGGTTAATAAAACTAGAGAAATAAAATGGACAGCAAAAAATATGGAAGCATTCAATAAAATAAAAGAAGTTATTTCTGTTACTCCTACCCTAAGCTGCCCTGACTATTCTAAAGGTTTTAACATTTATTCATATGCATCTGAACATTAAATTGCTACATTTCTTTCACAAAAATATGATGAAAATAATAAAAGGCCAATAGCCTTCATGAGTTCAGGTCTGAAAGGAGCACACCTTAAATACACCTTATTGGAAAAATATGCTTATGCAGTTATTCAATCTCTAGAACATTTCAAAGGTATATTTGGTTCAAACAAATTTTACTATTGCATCTCTTTCATAACAATAAAAAATGTTTTTACCCAATTTGAGCCATTAGGAAGGCCAACAAGATGGATGGTGAAACTTTTGCAATATGATACTGAGTTCAAAATAGTCAAAATTGTAAAAAGACAAAGCTTAGCCAAATATCTGGCATATAAAGGAGAGGACTCTAACAATGTCATCACAGTAGATGAAATGTATGATAACAAAAGAATCAATAATCAAGAATGTAAATGGTATTATGAAATTCTGGCATATTTACAAACTGTATCTTTTTCTAGAGATATATTAATAAATAGAATGATATTAGTGAAACTTCAAGCTCAAAAATATTATGTGCAAGATGGTGTGCTCTACTAGAAGCACCCAGATGGGGTGTTATTATTCTTTTTATATGAAAATGGAATCTTATAAATAATTAATGAATTTCATAATGGTTTATGTGGAGGACATTTTGCCCCAAAAGCCACAACTAATAAAATAATGAGAGCAGGATATTATTGGCCTTCCATTTTTAAATATGTGTATAAATATGTTAGGAATTATCATAACTGCTAGGTTTTTGTAAGAAAGAAACAGCTAGCAGCCATGCCTCTCAAGCCAGTAATCATTGAGGTACCCTTTGCCCAATGGGACATTGACCTAAATCTGGCTAGCACAAGTGGATCATAACTACAACATATTACTTTACAAAGTGGGTAGAAGTTGCACCTCTAAGGAATCCACAACTGCCACCATCGTCAAATTCTTGGAAGAAAACATTCTAACCAGGTTTGGAGTTCCTCAAAAATTGGTAACAGATAATGCACAATATTTTGTTTCATATGAAATGGTAGAATTTTGTGCTGAACATGGAATTGCACTATCCCATTCTACTAATTTTTACCCCCAAGGAAATGCTGTTGTTGAGTCATCAAATAAAAATATAATAACTAGAATGAAAAGATCATTGGGTAAGAAAAAAAGAGGATGGGACAGTGAACTCAAATTTGCTCTATGGGCTGATAGGTTTTATGTTAAAAGAAACATAGGAAGGACCCCCTATGATATGGTATATGGAGAGAAAGATTTATTACCCTCAAGAATAGAAAAATTGGCACTTTCCATCTTGTTGCAAGACCATGAAGACCCCAGTGCTTTACAAAGAAGACTAGACCGCATTGTCATGTTAGAAGAGCAAAGAAGAGATACCATTAATAGAATGATGGAACCAACCCAAAAAACCATGAAATTGTTTAATAAGAAAGCCAAGGGTACTCCTTTTTCTCAAGGAGATATAGTCATCTATTGGGATCCTAAAAATGATAAGCATGGTGAAAAAGGAAAATTTGAATTAAAATGGATTGGTCCATACCAGATAGCCCATGTTATAGGGTAGAATACTTACAAGTTGCAGAATTTGCAGGGAGAACTAATGGCAATCCCTATTAATGGCCAATGCCTCAATATGTACAATCAATGTTGAAGGTGAATAAAAAAAAAAGAAGAAGTGGAAAAACACAAAAATCCCAAAAACAGAGTGATATATTTTGTTATTTTGTGTACTAGATAAGTTTTTCTTTTGTTGTTAACATAATTGTGAGTTTTTTGTACACATGGTATTCTATGTTTGATGAGTATACATTATTATTGATTCCTCCAAAAATAGAAAGAAAAAAAAAGAGATTTATTTTAGACTCTGATGAGGGCTACAATTTCTTAAAAAAAAATATGAGTGTTTATGCAATAGTTATTTGATATGAGATAAAATAGGATGAAAACAGAGCTGATTGAAACATCATGTCAAAGCCTCACATTACAAATGATACTTAAGGTGGCTTCAAAGGTCCAAAGAACCGAGTTATCTTTGAGAGGGTGGTTAAGTTAAAAATTATTACACTCATCCTTATAGCTAGAAACTAATCCTCAACTCGCATACTCGTTGCACAATTTGCTTATATCAAATACTTCTCAAACAAAAAAGAAAAATTACAATAAAGTAAAATTGAGTCACTGCTTGAGATATCTTGGAAAACCTCTATTGGGGCTATAGACACTTGACTGACAGTAGGGTAAAATGGGATGGGATTAGAAGAAACTCCACCGAAGCTATAGACGCTTGACTAGCAGTGGAGCCCTACAAAATGGTGAAAATTTTTAAGAGTGAAATCACATATTAGGCTTAACTATTTTGCTCAGATATGACAAAGTTTTGAAAGACTTAGAAATAAAAATGAATGCACAAACACACACATGGGTCAAAGCATGATGAAAGCAAATGGCTTTGACAAATTTTGTGTAATCATATCCTATGAATTAGCTAAAAAAAGCAAATGTCTATAAGTTGATTAAAACATTTGTAATGGTCAAATGAAAATAACATGACTGAGAGGAAGAGAGCCATGATAGCGTTGATAAACTTGATTGCCAACTAGTCTAACAAAGGAGACTGAAGAATGAAGTAATGTGCTCATCAACAGATGGCCAGTCATTTTATTGAAGTGTTCAGATCTGATGCCAAAAAACAAGCTGTTTTGTGGATTTGGCCATTTATTCCAGAGTAGGTGTCAAGGAAACACACAGTATAGTGGCTTTGGATGACCAGAATTGTATTCAATGCTAATGCTTACCTAACTTGAAGAGCACGTTGGATTATCCCATTCAAAGATATTAATGGTTTGAAGAAGAGAAATTTTGGATTCACCTGTGTCTGAAAATTTTAGCTCGATATTTTGAGATCAGCACCTGGTCTCATTATCAGGATACATCCTATGGTAGGAGATTATATTTATAAGTTCCTTATAACTCAGGAGATCAGGATGTTCAATGCATGTTTCCAAGGTATTTTAATGGTTATAGCCTTTAGACTACAAAACCTTTTGTTAGAAATATTAATGTTTATTTGTACCGAGTCGGCAAAAGAGTGCATAGCCAACTTGTCCAACCGCCAGCACTTATAAAGACATAGTTACGCTGAGAGGCGTTCCTACAATGGCAGACAAGGCGTGGGAGGCAAAGAGGTCATACATGTCACGCCGTAAACAATTTTTTTTTTTTATTAAAAAAGCTGACATTAACAAAAAAATTTAAAAATATTTAAACTAGCTTAGATATAAAGGATATATATCTAAAAACGCCGAGAGATATCAATCCCGAGGCTGCTATCTTGGAGATCACACCCCCAAGAAATGAGATAGATGCCTCAAGATTGATAACTCTCGGCGTTTTTAGACCACAAAGGTTGTATGGCTTGATGATTGCCTCCAGTGTTAGGAGGTCTGTCGCTAAGTTTATATAAGTATAATAATTAAGTATAATAATTCTGCAAACGTAAATTAACAAGACACAAATCTAGAAAAATATAGATCTGAATGTAAGATGGATGCTTGGCTTCACCTCTGTTAATATAAGTCTTGTTTGATGTTCTCTTTCATCACACATATATTGATCCTATATGAAACTTCAGCATGGTATTGGAGCTAGTTAATACACGACACAAACACATCTTAGATTTAGAGATGCATATGCAAAAGATGTGTGCTTCATGTTGTATGAGATCTTGACTATGTTGCATGGAAACGGATGCAACATCCAATATGGATATGGTATTGGATACAGATGCGCTAAATGTTCAAAACTCCTCAATATGGACACAGCTGGATACACCATTTATAAAAAGAATATATATTTTATATATTTATAAAAAGAATATATATTTTATATATTTATAAAAAGAATATATATTTTATATATTAAAAAGGAGAACATATGACACAAAAATGTCTACATAAATACAAGGTTTGAATAGAATATTTTTATTACTGAAGAAGAGGGTTGCCATTGTTTTTTAAAATTTAAATTGTTTTTTTTTTTAATTGTGTATTTTTCTTCTAATCCTTTGTTGTGGATACGACTCTAGATGTGCCTAGTCCAAGTTGGATGTATTAGTTATGGATCAAATAGGAACATGTTTTTGGATATATCTGGATACAATATCCATGTGTTTGGATATGCTTGGTTATGGTATCTAAGAAGTATCATTTTCATAGATAGGGGTATCCAAGCAGCTAGATTTGACATTTTATTAAAAGAATATATATTTAATATATTAAAAGAGAAACCATATGACATGTAAATGTCTACACAAATACAAGGTTTAAATAATGCATTGGCAATCT